>WSXT02045628.1:0-13161 GCA_011762715.2 Neuroterus valhalla | reverse complement strand
TTTATATTCTTAGGTCGAAAATTCAACTCTTTGGTTGATAGTTGAACGTCTTTCTTAAAAATCCAATTTTTGCGTTGGAGATCCATTATTTTAGTAGAATATCGAAATTCAAATTTCACTGAATGAATTCAGCTCTTTTTCTAATCTGTTTGATCATTGGGGAAAAAACCGCAAGTTCCTATCATTGAGCAAAGGAAATATTTTTAGCGATGATAATAAATTGTTAGGACAATTATTTTTTCAACATTCATTCATTATTACTTTATTTTAATTGAAAGGTGATAAAAAGTTAAAAATTTCAGGAAAAAACCGCAACTATGTAGTATTAGTCTAAGAGAAGACAGCTATAAACATTTAAAATTTGTTAAAACAATTATTTTTATTAGCTTTAGTTGATTATTACCTCGCTTTAACTGAAAAGTTTAAAATAATTTGAAAAATTTAGAAAAAACCTTGACTTCCTTACCCTTTTCGAAGAAAAAGTTTCTAAAAATAATAAGAAATTATTTAAACAATGTAAATATACATTCAATTACCAGTATGAAGCAGTATTTCATATATTTGAAACAATATGCGTTAAAGAACTGCGAAAAAGTCATAATTAACGTCTTTTTTTCTTATGGGAAATGCGTGGGAAATGCGCGGGGAATGGGGTTTGCGCCACCTCTAAATAAAGAATTTAAAAAATGCATTTATTTTTTTGTGGATTCGAACAAATGTTCAGACGGTTTGCATAAAAATTCGAAAAAGATGTTCTAATGCATTTTTGAACCACCCTAGTGTGGAAGGTATTTGATGGAAATGTTCATACGAAACTGACATGAGAAATTCTATTTCCCATGGAATGCAATTATATTCTTATAAATTACCTCAACGTGTTATGAAGTTAGGAAATAATTGATTTTAAAGTCGATAAACGGAGTGAATAAATTGCCCTTAGTTCAAATTGATTACCTAATGAAAATTTATAATGAGGTTTTCTAATCACTCCATCAAGTGGGCCAAAATTGTAGTTTCCTTGGAACGTGCAGTTTCACAAAAAGACGCACACAACTATTTGCAAGAGTACAGCATCAAGCTTGGTCCAGGGGACGATCCTAACAATCCTGCATCCGAGCAGAGGGGAGTTATGGTGATCAAAAGCAAATCCAAGACCAGAGCCAAGCAAAGAAAGGGTGCCGTTGCCAATTGGAAGGTCGTATATTATTCTCCTTTCTAACACATTCATCCGAAAATAGAAGAAAAACCCCTGAATTTCACGGTTCGGAAATCACAAATTCATATCGATTTTTATTTTATTCAGCGGGAAGGATATTTGAACGTTATTATTAAATCTGAAATTTCGTACCCTTCAAGGAAAAAGATTGCAGGTTTATAAAAATGGAAAACTGAACTTTCAAATAATAAATTATAAATTCATGGCCAATTTCTATGCGGAATCCCCACATAGAAAATTTACTATCGTATCATAGAGAAATGACCTTAGAAATCTTTTAGAATCTTTTCAGAGAACTACGTATCACATGGAGATTTCATGTTGAGTTTGGTAAAATTACAAAATTTTGGCTAATGTAATTGAAACATTTTTCTAAATTAAGTTTGAGACAAGTTTTTCGAAAATTAATTAATAAAGTACTTGTACGAGACAGAATAAACTATACTTGTTTAGAATTTATTTGCTGCTGGCTTCCGTCGGAGAAGAATTTGGATTCGATTTTCAGCTGCGGTTTCGCGGTGTTTTGTGTCCGTCACAGGTTATCTACAGTTCTGAATTTGGATAGGCTCTCAAGTATGACAAACTCACGTATTGACCTTGTGTTACCCGCAACATTGCGGAGGCTTCGGCGTATGTATTACAATTTCAGGACTCTGGATTTTGTCAACAGCAATTTTTTATTTTTAGGAATTGTAATATTTATGCATGATAATCTTATTCTTATTGATATTCTTGTATCACTTACCAATTTTGACATCAGTCGCTATTACGCAATTTTACCAAACTTCGTGGTCCATTAATCACAATGGCCGTTTCATCAAATTTGAGACATTTATTTCAGACAGAAGCTGATTTCGAATTCATCTCATATAAAATACATGAGGAAATTCAAAGCTCCTACAATACCTTTCAAATATTATGCGATGGGGTTAGAATGGCGGGCATCTTCTTTTCATGTAATACGAGAAGAAGCCTAACATTTCAAATCTTTGAAAAAAGATATAATATTTCCTTGCACCTCGATATTATATTTCAATTACAAATTTCGAATGCCAAATCCTTAAAAACATGCACAGGTGAAATTTTGCATTGATTTGAAACAGGAAATTTGAAAAAAACCATTGAAAGATCTTCCTGGGACAATCTGCTGCAAAGAAGAAGGTCCACGGACAGATTTTCTCTAGGAAATCTTATACAAAAGAATAAAAAAATTAGCTTCACAAGATAACTTGATCGAAAATTCATTTATTCCCGGCTACGTAGAATGCTATAAAAATTTTTAAGTAACAAACTTTCTGAGTGTTACTCTATGTGGGTTCTAAAATTAAAATTCCAAGGAAAATCTCTTTGGAAATCGAATCTGTCTATAGAAATTCCATGGTAAAACATCCACTAAGCGATTACCGATAGAATTTGATTGGAACTTTTCCAAAAGACTGAAATCTCATGGGGAATTCACCAGAGGGGACAGCAAATGAAGTGAAGAATTCCTTAAAACGATTTTTGTGTGACAGTCAAACATTTATTCGTGATGTATTATGGGCACGGAAAAACAGGTCCTGGGATAAGCTATCATTCATCCTAATCGTTTTCTTTTCCAAAGATATTTCAAAGCGTTCACTCAGAGGAAAATTCGTCTCGAGAGAAATGCCTCTTTCCTCTTGTTTTTTCTGTTTTGATTCAATAAAGACTCGATGAATTTTTTCGCAGAAGGATTATGTTCGCTGCGAAAAGGTTCCTCTCGGAAAATTAAAAATTCGCCTAACCCTTAATTGAAAAGGAAATTTAATTCCTATCAAAAGACATCCTTTTAAAGAGAATATTCCCCAGAGTGTTTATTTGTGTGTCTGGCTGGGCAAAAATGTTATGGCTATTTGTACGGCAGGTGTGTAAATGGAAAAGTATTACTCTTTTGTCCGGCCGCTTTGCATAGTACTCATAGGATTTATTCGATATCGGTAATTTTAATTCGTGTTTGCAGCTTATGACTTGTACAATGCTTCATACTTTATCATTTAAATTCCGTCCATTCATTTGAGAACATATATATCGCCTCGTGGTCCGTCCGAATAGATCAAACGTGTAGTTCCACCGCACAGTGGTTCAAAATTCCAAAAAGCTGGCCAAAAATCAGAATCCCGATATTTCACTTCATTCGAGTACCCATATAATGTTGTTAGGGTCGCTGATTTTGAAAATGGAGTCAAAAATCCAAAATTCAAATTGGCGGACCCAAAATAGCGGACATTTTTCTAAAATTTGCCATGCATTCACTTGAAAATGAGTATTAAGGGGGTTTTTGAGTCGCTGATTATGAAAATGAAGTTAAAAATCCAGAATTCAAAATGGTGAACTCAAAATGCTCGAAATTTTTCTAAATTTTGCGACATTCAGTGAGTTTTTGGTGGAAAAAGTTTGTGCGGTATGGAAAATGCTCGTGAAGGTACAAACATTAAGAATAAATGATAAAGTATGTATAATTCGCAAACATGTTCACGATTTGTGCGATGCATTGCAGGGGAAGAATTAATCTTCTTTTGTACCCGATTTACAAGTCCACGTAGAGAATCCTTTTTCCTTCCTGTGAATTCCTGAGTCAAGATTTGTTCTCCCTATTGCGGAAAAGTGTCTACTTTCCGAAAACGTTTTTACTTGCTGCCCCGAACTGCTCAATTACAAGAAAAGTCTTTTTTTAGAAAAATGTCCGCCATTTCGGGCCCGCCATTATGAATTTTGGATTTTTGACTCCATTTTCGAAATCAGCGATCACAAAAACCTTTTATTAATATTTCTCAAGTAAATGCATGGCAAATTTTAGAAAATATCCGCACATTTTAAATCTCGGATTTCCGACTTCATTTTCGGAATCAGCTTCCCCAAAAACTCCTTAATACTCATTTTCAAGTAAATGCATGGCAAATTGTAGAGGAATGTCTGTCATTTTGGGTTCGACATTTTGAATTTTGGATTTTTGACTTCATTTTTTAAACAAGCGACCTCAAGAATCTGTTATGTGTACTCGAACGAAGTGACGCATCGAGATTCTGATTTTTGGCCACCTTTTTGGGATTTTGAACTACCTCACAAATATTTTGAATTCATATAATTTTCGCACCCACCTCCAGATGTTGCAGCCTTCATTGGTCCACCTTAGAAATCCTCAGAAAAAGTTGAGACCAACTTCGCTCTGATTATGATGGAGTATTCTATCATTAAGTCACACTCGGCTGATAATGTCAAATACTGCAGCACGATATCTCATGGTGGAATCTAAAGCATGGTTTATATAGAGTTTCGCTGAATTAGCGTTTTGAGTGTATGGGCGGTGAGAAATGGTGATATCTTCTAAATTTTCAATTAAATATGGCTTCTTCCAACTACTGATTAACATTCTTCCGATTCCCGAGTTTGCAATCTGACAAAAAAATATAGTGTCCAAAATTTAAGTTGGAGATGTAGGTGTATTCATGACTGGCATGATTCGCCTGTTTTTAACCCTGAGCACATTAACCATAAATTTTGGATATTTTATTATTTTCTGGAAGATATGTAAATCAGAAGTGAACCAAACGCTAATCCTCTGCTAAAAAAATTATTTCAAGTTTTGAAAAGCAGAAAGATAGCACTCCCCTTATGAGTTATACACTGAAAACGATATATTGCCATATTTTACATTAATGACTGAGGCTGAGGTAAGGCTAGAATACTCTATTGGTCTTGCAAAACCAGAATCAGACATTTAAAAATTGGCGCGGAATCAAAATCGGAGTTTTCATCCCATTATTAACTTTTGCTCGAAAATCGACAGAAAAATGATCAAAGAGCAATATGGTGAAATTATGAATAGGCTTTGAGCACAAAATATATATTCAATGTCAGTATCATGAGAAATTACAAAAATTCATGTAAACTCACATTCATGAAGCATATCAACGATCAAGTGAAGGTTACTGTCACTGTTGTCTGCTGTCACAGCATGGGAATAAAATAAAGTCCAAGTCTGTAGAAGCTTTAGCGACAAGTTCCGAGTGTGGTTGTGTATGTTCGAGGAGAAGAGTTGTCTTAACTTCCCCTTGATGATATCTATTCCGCCTGCCATTATAATCAGAATTATTACTTTAGTTTTTTTTTTAGTTTTATAGAGTGATAAAGCCTCGACAAGGGAGTCCTCATCTCTGGAGAGTCGTGGTGCCGATACATCTAGAGAAAAAGATTCTCCAAGTACCTGAACCTGTTGTTCTTGGTAGTTTGGAACACCCCTGAACTGTAGGCTCACCCTTATCACTACGTTAGAGATGGGTTGTGCGAAGGAATAGTTGAGAGTTACAAAGAGAATGTGAAACCTTAGGGGAAACTTTAAATCTTCTATTCCTCTAAAATTTTATACTTTGTGTAATGAGAGTGAAAGGAGTGCCAGATGAATCTTACTTGGAGATTTCACAGAATTCTATTGCTGATTAATTTATAGACTTTAAAATAAGGTTAAGTGACATATTTCATTCTGGCAGTTTTTAGGTTAACCTCTGAAGCAAATAGCCTTTTATGGAACCTGGCTAATATAGTGGATTTCCTACTTTACCCTGCTGATTGATGAATAAGATCGATGTTGTGGTCCTTTAGCGCTGCTGCTAATGTCGACAGATGTTTGGTTCTGTGTGCTGAAAACACATTGGTGTGTATTCGTTAGGAGTCTGTTTGAGCTAGCGGATCAGTGTCTGCGCTTTTGTTTCATGATATTGCTCTCTGGAGGTTATCTTAAGGTGTTTGAAAACCGGTTATGTGACGCTGCTCGATAGACATTGAGTATGCTACAAGATTTAGTGTAAGCCATCAACTTAGAGAAGAACTACAGTATCTCTGTAGTGGATCCTCTATTGCTTCCTCAGATACCCCTCTCGAGATTTGTGTTGGCCGCCATATGATTTTGCGGCAACCAGGGAAAATGGTTTGCAGAGCGGGTCTTCTTTCCTGAAAAGAAAAACGTAGCCATGTTTGATCAGGCTGGAACTCTATGAGGTTCTCTATCATATGAACAGGAGGTACCACGGTTGTGATGGCCACAATGGGACTACTACAGCAACGCCTTCTGCTTGTATCACTTGGGTTTTCTGCAACGCTTGCAAAACTAAGCAGGTAAGAGGAAACACGTACAAGAAAGCATGAGATCAATCCACCGTGAATACATCTACCGTATCTGAGCTTGGGTTGCTATGCCAAGAGTAACCAAGAGACCTTATACACTATGCATTGACTCTTGATGCAGACAAGTCTATGCCAAAGTGACGAACCCTTCACAGATTCTAATAAGCCCCTAGATCGATGATCCCTACTATGTTTTCTGCGACAATATTCGTGACACCTTTATCTTATCCAGATGTGAGGTAAGAGGCGTATACGCATATCTTTCATCGTCCACATCATTGTCCTAATTTTCGGCTATTTCTGACTATTTTAGCTAGTCTTTTTTGGTATTGATTGTGACCCGATCTATTGACATGCGAAGCCGTCATCGCATTGTCTATTCTTAACAGGATTTTGCAGTCATGGAATTCTCTTACGAAACGTTTTATATCATAAAAAGCTGCTTTGAGCTCAAGGTGGCTTATGTGAGAATTTTATCCTCTTACGTACCACCGGAGATGCGGGTTTCTCCTCGAAAAAACTCATGCAATCCCGAAATAGATGTGTCTGTGAATATCAATAACTTATAATTGTACTTTAGGATTGCTAGATTTATGGCATGCTTGCATTTTGCTTAGTGCTGTTCTGATTTTCTTCTTTTCAAAGTGGGTTTGATTAATTAATCCATAATGCTGTTTCAGCTTCGAAACAAACCTATCACCATAAGCATCTCGTCTCAAAGAACATGACGAATGAAATTTCTCCGGACAATGTTCAAATTGAGATAGAGCGTCCCTGTTTTCCAGTTACATTATTACATTTTCGGTTTAAAGGTGGTCTTCCGCAAAAAAATGTTTTATCGCTAGATTAAATTATTTGAAGTGGCGTATGCCTCAGAGAAATTTCGTAGCTTCTAACATAGCTCAGAATAGATTGATTTCGGATTAGCTATGTCAGAACGTGTATGGAGGATTCAGTCTTTCGAAAACTATTCTTACCTCAATTCCTAGATCTTTTCGATGACTGGCATCGGACCGATCCCTGAGCCGTTATCCTGACGCTTCAAGTGCTCTTCCATTCAGGGCCTCCGAAGTTGTGATTCTTGGACTCCGATAGGCCATTGTGTTCCGTCCTAAAGACCTTTAAGCATCCGTTTTCTGCGTCTGCTCAATCAACACTTTGCCCATTTTTCAAACCTCCTTTAAGGTTTCGTAGCGCTCAGAGAATTTCCTTCTGAACAGAAATATATCTACGTCTACTTATCAGCCATTGACTTGATTATTGGGACTTTGCCAGGAGCCACAAGAGATATCCTGGTGAGCGAAATACCCTGGTGAAGATCTGTTTATATTTTACCTGCATCGGGAAGAATTGTTTTGGCATCGTTTATAATCTCCTCAATATTTTTGAGCTCATCTAGATCTAGAAAAATTGTGAGGGCGCTTCTTGGCGCACTTAGTTCTGCACCGGGTTGATTTTGCGTTGGACCCTGAAACAGATTTCTCTCAACATCATTCCCACACATCACCACTTCTATGGCTGGGTTCATGCTTGGTGCCTCTAATATGTTGTGATTTGCTGCTGATGGATATTTGTCAGCAAGTTCTTTCTACTGTTCTTTTTGAAGGAACACCAGAATTATTTTTGACTGCAGCTGTGGGACTCATTCCTCAATCAGCTTCCTGTGGGACTGTTTTGTAGAAGGGGTCCCTATTCAGCTGATAAAGGAAGGTATCCTTACTGCACTTCGCGGATGACGCTCACCTTCACGGGTTTCCCAGGTCACATCTTGCGCGTGACGATCGCTGCCTTCTATGTCTCGGATCTCACATTTTGGATGTCGATCACCACCATATTCATCTTGAGAAGGTGACCTAGGTCGCGCACGTTACAGGTTATGCTAATCGCTCATTCTTCAGCCGTGTCTTGGAGATCCATGAGACGAAGCACAAGTGACACTTTAGCTGGAGCTGCGACAGCTAGGTAAAACATCTGCAGCTTCCAAACCTGTGGAAAGTATCAGAGCTGCCTGACAAGAATTACCTGTCACTTCCTGAACGCACGTCTCTCCAGCCTCCTAATCTCTCTTAGAAGTTTTTCAGAACCATCGCTGCGGTCCTCCCCCTTCCGTTTCCTATTCTTCGGAGAAGACAAGCCTATCTATTATTGTCTCTTAAGAAAAAAATAGTTTTTTTCCGCGTTTCGATGTAGTTTGGAACATACCGAAAAAACTGTACGGCAGGCAAAATCCCAAAAAGCTGGCCAAAAATCAGAATCTCGATATTTCACTTCGTTCGAGTACCCATCTAAGGTTTTTAGGGTCGCTGATTACGAAAATGAAGTGAAAAATCCAAAATTCAAAATGACGGACCCAAAATGGCGGACATTTTTCTAAAATATTCCATGCATTTACTTGAAAATGAGTATTAAGGGGTTTTTGTGGTCGCTGATAACGAAAATGGAGTCAATTATCCAAAATTCAAAAGGGCGAAAATTTTTCTGAAATTTTTTCATGCATTTACATGAAGATGTATAATACGGGGTTTTTGGGGTCGCTGATTTCGAAAATGAAGTCAAAGATACAAAATTCAAAATGTTGGACCCGAAATGGCGACAATTTTTCTAAAACTTGCCATGTACTCAAAATGGAGTCAAAAATCCAAAATTCAAAACGGCGGACCCAAAATGGCGAGTATTTCTCCAAAATTTGCCATGCATTCACTTGAAAATGATTATTAACGGGTTTTTGGATCGCTGATTTCGAAAATGAAGTAAAAAATCCAAAATTCAAAATTGCGGACCCAAAATGGCGGAAATTTTTCTAAAATTTGCCATGCATTCACTTGAAGAGGAGTATTAAGCGGTTTTTGGGGTCGCTGATTCCGAAAATGAAGTCGGAAATTCAAAATAGCGGACCCAAAATGGTGGAGGTTCTTCTAAAAAATCAAGTCAGAACGACGCGTCCACTTATGAACCTGTATCGCGGGTTCTGCAATAAACAAACCAAAAATGTTATTTGATATCTATCTTTTTATTATTGATTCACTTTATCAATTTATTGAATTTTTATATTTTTTTCATTAGGTAATAATTTATTTCTCGTGTTTCCTTTTTTTTAAAACAATACTTCGTTCTACAGATATTTCCTCCAATGTATGGGACATTTTTTAAATTATCGTAAAATTTTTTTTCGGACACCAGATATACTATCTACAACACATTTCGAACATTACAAAGTATATATTCAAAAGCCTTCGATGAATAGAAGAACATCTCGAGGGATCGCCGGTCGGAGCGTTATGGAGTGCGTGGAGAATCACGATATGGCCGCGCGCAAACAGTGACACGGCGCGAGAAAAACTACTTTTCTTGAAATGGGGCAGCTCGAGGCAGCGAGAAAAAACGGTTTCGAAAAGTAGACACTTTTCCGCAATAGAAACAACAAATCTCGAGGCAGGATCTCGCAGGAAAAAAGACCGCCGACAAAAGCTTTGCTCTTTCGCGTTGAAAGAAAATCATAAATTTGATTGTTATTTTATTAAAAGATTGAAAGAAAACAGCTGTCCTCTCACTTCATGCATACATGCATGCCAGTAAAAGAAATATTGTAGCAGGAAGTATAAGGTTCATCATAATTGGAGATTCAAATTCCAAAGAAGTTAAATTATGAGAGTTTGTCAGTTTCTAGTGTTATATGCAGACATGAACTTTCATATGAATCACTATCGGAACTATTAATTATAAATTCCTTTACTCGCGCGGAACGTGTAAGTCCGAGTTCGATACACACACGTGGCACGTCGAGTGTGTGCCGCGCCGTCCCGAGCAAGCGTGGGCGGAAGGGAGACATGTGAGAACGGGAAGCGCAGAGTCTATTGCACATATACTTCATCGGCCTGCAGAACGGCAGGGAGGAAGAAAGAGAGAGAGGAAGGGAGAGATAGCTGTATGTGTCGAGGCGTGTGTCGAAAAATCTGTCCCTTTTCTCGTGACAAGGCGTCCCGTTTTGCCAAGTTAGGTCGCCTCGCTTAGAGTACATGTATGCCCCCCCCCCTCCCCCAAAGAAGCAAAGCTCCAGAAAGAATTCTCTACGTGAACTTGTAAATCGGGTACAAAAGAAGATAATTTTTCCCCTGCCATACATTGCACACGTCGTTAACATGTTTGTTATTATACATATTTCATTATTTATTCTTAATATACGTACCTTCACGATCATTTTCCATGTTGCACAAACTTTTCCCACCCAAAACTCACTGAATGTGGTAAATTTGAATTTTTTTCGCCATTTTGGCTCCGCCGTTTTGAATTTTTTATTTTTGACTTCATCTTCGAAATCAGCGCCTCAAAAAACCCCTTCATACTCATTTCCAAGTAAATGCATGGAAAATTTTAGAAAAATGTCCGCCATTTTGAATTTTGGATTTTTGACTTCATTTTCGAAATCAGTGACCCCAAAAACCTTATGTGGGTACTCGAACGAAGTGAAATATCGAGATTCTGATTTTTGGCCAGATTTTTGGGATTTTGAACCATTGCGGGCTGTACGAATCTCCTCAACCAACCAAAAAATTGATTAAGGAGTAATAAGTAAAAAAATTCCATGGAAAAAATTTTTGTTGACAAATAATAATTTATTCCATGTAACATTGAAAGAAAAGGCAGGGTTTCCTTCCCTAACTGTTTAATATCTGGGGGAAATGGTCTTTCTTTGACCCAATTACGGAATATTTTCAATGCATGTATTTCTTAGAAGAAGAGAGCAAGATTTTATTCTTTTGATTGATTAAGAGCTCATAAAAATTTGGAATAACCTTATGATAATTTTGAAAAAATGTAATGTTTCCCTCGGATAAGCAAAATTGAGTGTCCTCGAATGTTTCAAATAACTAATTCATTGTATTGAGTGTTTAGAGTTTCATTTAGTTCTAAGAACTTCTGAGTAATTCTTGACTGTTTTGAAAAAAAGTTTCAAATCGGTGATTTTTATTGGTATCCATATAGGTTGCAATTCTCGTATAACTTTGATAAGCTTTCATGGACATATTATATGTCCTAAATGATAATAAAAAATGTTACGAAGGAAACGTTATGGCATGTCATCTGGGAAGTGAGAGGATAATACGGTTTCAATAAAGTTACATTACATGTGGACGTTCTCTGGAAAGATTAGTTCCTTTTGTTTTGGGGAATATGAATAAGGGAGTGTTTGAATTTTGAAATAAAATTTCTCCATTAAATCTGACGTTCATTTGATTTTATTAGAGGGTTGGTAAAGTGACAATAAACGAACTGAGGAAACGTGGGATGACCGGAGAAGAATTACGACGTATCATGTGGGGACGTGCGTCCTTTTCCACTCCAGTGCGGGCAAGGTAATCTTTAATCTCCAGTTATGTCAAGATCAGTTACGTACAAGTACAACTTTTAAATCTTGCATGAAAAGTCGTATGTAACCTCAAGAATATGGATTCAATTTGAAACATGTTACAAAACGAGATAAGTAATTTCAAATCTTTAATAATTCATTTCCACTTATTCAATAACCATTCATTTTGACTTGACTTGAATTGTTCCATTTTCATTTGATTGCGCAAATTAAATAATTTATATTTTATGTAATAATTCATTCAAAATGTCTAAAACGAGATTGAGCAAAGAATAAAATACTACATCTTATATTATTCCTAATAGCTGCAAAGTAAAATAATTTTATAAAAATCTTTGAATTGTTTTCAAGAGGATAGCAAAGTTGTTTCCTGCAATTTTATGAAGCTCCTATCTCGACTCGAGTTTGCATTCTGAACCTGATGTGAACCTGAGCTGAATCGAAATGAACTGCCGACGTAATGTCGCACGCAAACACAAAAATATAGGATACTTTATTTTTCGCTTTGGAACATAATTTTCGTATTACTCATTCCTAAGATAGAAAATGTCCTGCAGAAAAATTATACGGGTTTTGGTATATTTTCTTTGCATTTCTGCATATATCTTGTGTATGAACTACAAACTCATTGTTTTGTGGATTATCAATCCACTTATGAAAACCGTATTTCTTTTTTTAACGAATTTATTCATAGCCCCAATATTGACGAGGTGGGAAAGATACCAGGAGTTTTTGGTGACGCCTTAACAGCAGCCTTGGATGTAATGGCTTTTTCTCATGATCTTGACGCAACAACAGGAACTAATGAGCCTCCAAATAGCATTATTCAAAATTTAAAAATTCCAAATGCACAATCGCAAGTCACACCAAATGGCCAAGTGAAAATTATGACAAATGTTCAGCGACAAGAAGCGATTGGCATTCAACAGAAAACACAGAATAATTATTCAGCTGCTCAAGTTCAAACTCAAAACAAGTCTATAGTAGCTGTCGCGCCCCCGGGGATAAAAGCTGAAGATTCTTCAAATATGCAACAGGATTCAGGTAAGAATTTTCATCTGAAAATGTACCTTTTATTTCTAAAAGAAGTTGTAACAAGTATGATAATAAAGGAGAAATCTCAAAACTTTACACATCCAGAATTCGTTCCTAGTAATGGACAGGGCTGCCACCACTTTTTAGTCACTCTCCTGAGAAACAGTCACTATGAGTCACTTTCTTCAAGAAATAGTCACAGGTTGACAACTAGATCAGGAAATCGGAAAAGACCGGTAAATGTCCAGGAATTCGTTCAGAAACCGGGAATTTACTTGTCTGAACCTAGACAATTAAAATTTTTACCGCAAACCTAGGAGAAATTACGGCTTTCTTTTTATGAATTTAAAAGAGATTTCACTATTTGATTTGAAGAATGAAACGGGCCTTTAGTCTGATT
>WSXT02045617.1:0-13161 GCA_011762715.2 Neuroterus valhalla | reverse complement strand
TGTGCAATTCATATTATTTCAAGAACCAGTCATAGGGGTGCCTTCACCCCCCCACGAGACTTGAGAAATGGGGAAGGTGTGCGACTCATATTATTTCAGTAACCAGTCATAGGGGTGCCTTCACGCCCCCACGAGACTTGAGGAATGGGGAATGTATGTGTTTCCATTTACTTCTGTGGCCAGTCATAGGTGTGTCTCTCCGCTCCGATGGCACGTTGAAAAGGGTAACACGTGTAAGTCACTATGCCATTTCTCATTTCTCGCGGGAGGCGTGAAGACACTCCTATGACTGCCTATAGAAATAATGTAAGTCACACACCTTCCCCATTCCTCAAGTCTCGTGGGGGCCTGGAGGCACCCCTATGACTGGTTATTTGAATAATATGAGTCACACACCTTCCCCATTTCTCAAGCCTCGTGGGATGGAGGTACCCCTATGACTGGTTATTGAAATAATTTGAGTCACACACCTTCCCCATTTCTCAAGCCTCGTGGGGACGTGAAGGCACCCCTATGACTGGTTATTGAAATAATGTGAGTCACACACCTTCCCCGTTTCCCAAGCCTCGTAGGAGGCGTGAAGGCACCCCAATGACTGCTTATAGGAATATAGTGATTCACACACCTTCCCCATTTCTCAAGTCTCGTGAAGGGCGTGAAGGCAATTATCCACGTGCTCTAAAGTAATTGAAGTACGACGGAAACGAATTTTTATGGGGTGTCTCGCTAATTCGGGCTGGGGAATCGCGTTTTTTTCCGTTTTGCCCAGGATCCCATTATACCCTAACTTCGGGAATGATATATTCTTATACGGCAAATTGAGCGGCAATTATCCACGTGCTCTAAAGTAATTGCTGTACGAAGAAAACCAATTTTTATGGGGTGCCTCGCTAATTTGAGCTGTGGAATTCGTTTTTTCCCGTTTTGCCCGGGTTCCCATCATGCCGCGACTTCGGGAATGATATTTTCTTCAACGGCAAATTGAGCGGCAAATACCTACGGGCTCTAAAGTAATTGTCGTACGACGGAAAGCTATTTTTTATCGGGTATCTCGCTAACTTGAGATGGGAAATTGCGTTTTTCCCCGTTTTGCCCCGGATCCCATTATGCCGTGACTTCGGGGATGATTTTTCTTTTTGACGACATATTGAGCGGAAATTATCTACGTGCTCTAAAGTAATTGTCGGGCGACAGAAAGCTATTTTTTGTGGGGTGTCTCGCTAACTTGAGATGGGGAATTTCGGCATTTCCCGTTTTGCCCTGGCACCCATTATGCCGCGACTTCGAGAATGATATTTTGTTGAACGGTATATTGAGCGGCAATTATCTACGTGCTCTAAAATAATTGTCGGGCGACGGAAAGCTATTTTTTGTGGGGTGTCTCGCTAAATTGAGATGGGAAATTGCGTTTTTTCCCGTTTTGCCCGGGATCCCATTATACCGCGACTTCGGGAATGATAATTTCTTGAACGGCAAATTAAGCGGCAATCATGTACGTGCTCTAAATTGATTGCCGTACGACGGAAACCAATTTTTATGGGGTGTCTCGCTAACTTGAGATGGGAAATTGCGTTTTTTCGCGTTTTGCCCGGGATCCCATTATGCCGCGACTTCGGGAATGATATTTTCTTGAACGGCAAATTAGGCGGCAATTTTCTAATTGCTTTAAAGTAAATGCCGTACGACGGAAAGCTATTTCCCAGGGGATATCTCGCTAACTTGAGTCTCAAGTTAGCGAACCAGGCCATTTTCTTGAAAAATAATTAGCGGCAAATTCCGGCCCCAAATCGTTATCCATATTTGGCATCAAACTCTCAGCTGGCCTCAGCATCTAAGTTGGAGACAAACAGAACTCAAACATTATTCCTCAGTGCAAAGGCACTCACTGGACCAGCTACTGCGGATGTCCTACAGTTCCTTGAAAACCTGGCATCAATTCGAGCTCAACGCACCAACTTTCTCAAGCCAAACCCACTGAAAGATCTCCTCTTTCTAAACCTCGAAGCGCCTTTGAACCCGCTTCCACTCAAAAATCCTTCGCTGACACAGTCTCTGCTCGTTCCTCTATCACAGGTCCGTTATCAGTCCCAATTTTCTCCTAATACCAATCAACTACGGAATCCGCAACTACAGCAGCTTTTCCGCGACTTTCTCTCCGCTCCCGCTACTGCCTTCAAACATCCAACCCTTGGAGGCTCTTAAGTGACATCAACTGACACACATGCATTCCAAAGTGTCGGTCCTCCGTGACTTATGTTTCAAATCTCTATTGAATCACTTATATATCACGCCATTGAAACTTCTGACTTTCAAGTCTTTCATCTTCCTTTCTTCCCTGTTTTGCTTCAAGCGTGAGTTTCCTTGCAGTAAAACTATTTCGGGTCACCAATTTCGCTGTCCCTTCTGATCTTTTTTACTTGGTTTACAATCTGCTAGGTTGGTAACTAGTTCCCTGCATTCATTCCTACCTACTAATTCCTGATTTAAGTTAACGAAGGCTCTATTTCTAAACATGTCTAAGTAATGATGATCTGAATTAACGAAAGCCTTTATTTTAAACCTGTCTGATTACTGATGATCTAAATTAATGAAGGCTTCCGTTTCAAAACATGTATTACTACTGATGATCTGAATCAACAAAGGCTTTTCTGTTCAAACATGTCTACTTACTAATGATCCGAGTTAACGAGGGCTCCCCCTTCAAAATAATGGCTAATTTCTGGTTCTCAGAAATATGGAAGGCTTTCAGTTCAAACATGTCTGAATACTGATGAACTAAATTAACGGATGCTTTCTTCCTAAAACATGTATAACTACTGATGATCTGAATTAACGGAGGTTATGGTATTAAATATGTCCAATATTATAATTAGCAATTCCCAAAAGAGTAAGCCAACGGGTACTTCCGGCTTAAGCACACCACGCAAGCAAGGGCAAAGCAGGGCACAAGAAAATATTGATTGTTGTGTTGCTTTTCTCCTCTGTTTGCTCCATTGGGGGGGGGGGCGTCATCCAAACTAATGCCAGGACAGAGGAGGAAGTAGATAATTGTCTCTGAATGATGAGTCACCTAAAGAGGAGACATACGCGAATCTTCATCCCGTGTCTGACGGCCCCGGATCCCCGACCCCCTTCAGTGTACTGGAGGACACCCACGCAAATACTCATCTCGTGGGTGGAGTCCCTGAGTATTTGGCCACAAACTACTTTCAAACGCGATCTTCGCTAATGAGGACACGGACAAAGAGGACGTACTGAACCTAAGTTCCTCTTCCATGCATGTCTTTCCAGGGAGCAGCCACCAGAGGGGGTTCCAGCAGCATTAATACGATAATCCGCCTTGGATGGAGGAAGACCTGCGAGTCTATCGGGGCCGTAGAAATCGCGCACTAATGACTAATAGGACTAGCACGTCTCGTCGATACATATACTCATGCCCAAGCGCTCGTGACACACCGGCATATCGTCATTGGTCAGGAGGACACTCCTGTCCACGGACACCCCCCTGTCACATAAGATCCGTACTAGATCCAGAATTCCTCTAGCCTTGCTTCCTTGCGTCACGCAAAATCGTCAGGTCTTTGACCCTAGCCCCCACGACTTGCAAACGTGTAGCAGCCTCTGAGTAATCACACTTCGCTGTCGCTGACTCAAACCTATTCGACTCTGATGAAATAAATAATCTTGAGCTGCTGAATACAAAGCTCCAAGATAGATTTTTCTAAAATGGCGTTATAGATTGATGAAAATGACATTTATTGATGATTTTCAAGTATTCATAAAGAATATTTTTTTCTAAATTTTGCAAGTTTCCGATCTAATTTTGATAACCCTATTTTTCGGATTTTTATGTATTTTACAGTCAGCATTGGAGAAATCTCAAAACTAAAAAAGATAACAACTTTCAAAATAAACAAGATTAGATAAAAATTTAATTTACTTATTAATAATACTCCATTAAATATATTAGTCAAATCAATAAGAAACTAGCAAATCAGAAACTCCTTTTTTTTAAACAACAATCACTTGAATAAGAAATGAACGACGTTCCAAATTGAATTTTCTTTGTTAGGGCATAAAGGTCTATTCAATAGAATTGGCATTTCTAACTCTCTCTTTCATGGCGAACTGCGAATGCGTGTCTGTGATCTTCATGTTCTGACACGAAAGAAAATCAACGCGCACGCGCAAGTAGACAAGGATATCTGTTGGCGCGCATTTCAAACAGGGTGTAATTCCAAATTTTTATAAATTGAACATAAATATCTCACGTTAGATTGCTTATCAACCGAAAAAACTAAGGAATGATCATTCTCACATCAATATCTGAAGCAAGATTTTATCAATGTTTCTCAATATTAGCACTCCGTTATTAAATAAAATTGTGAACCCTAGTCAAATTTTTGGAAATGATAGTGAGGCACGCGGTTACGTATAGAACACTGCAGCTACTTCCAGGACATGAGTATAGTTTACGCAAACCTAGGAATAATAGTTCTGAACCTTACTTCGAAAAACGCAAATATCATCTAGACTAGATCTGGCTACAAGGGCGTCTTTTCATTTTTCGGCTCATATAATGTACTGTTTTATATTTACCAACGGAATTGAGGATGACGACCAACGTGACGGCTGGTGTATACAGCATTTTCATTTTTTCTCAGACAGAAAAAAACTGATGACTGCAAACTGTCTCTTACAGCGTTAGTAGGCACTTTTGGCTGCTTTAAGTATATATATTTTTGTGAGAAATTTTATTATCCCCTGTCCTTAAAGATGGATCGCGTAAATAGCTTATTTTTCATAGCCTTGTTGCGTGATAATATTTAAATTGTATGATATGATTTCTCCACGTGCCTTTCTGTTCTACCTTGATAAAATGAGATAATGTATGTTTCTAGTAGACGTGGATTAAAGTCTTATGAATTGTGTCATCGCGTATTATGATACTCTCATATATTTTATCGAGCAAGGAACAACTTATTTATAATCTATTCATTTAGGTTTTTTCTGTAAACATACATAAAGATTCGCAATAACCAATTTCCGCGAAGTTAGAACTTCAAAAAATTATTGGTAATCAAACTGGAAGAGAAAACTCCTGAATCTGTAGGCTCCAATTTTATCTAACTGTTCTCAAAATTTATCTACAATCAAATTTTTTCACGAAGAATATGAAATTATTCTCTAGCATGTATACAAAAGCTTTTATGAAGAATTTCTCAAGGTAAAATACCAGATCATATGATGACATTATAAGAAGCCAATAAGAAGTTACTGCGTCACTGGGATCCACAAATAAGCACTGAAAATTGTTGCCACAATGGATCCAAGGCTTTTGATGTTACTCACCAGCCCAGTACACAATTGAAATTTTGTAATAATTGTATTCGACAATAAAGTTGACCCCTCCAGAAAGTTATGGGCAAAGTGAGCGATTTTGCAAGCAAGCTGACGTAGGCATCCTTCCTTCTATGTCAATGATTTGGAATAGTATAGAAAGTCGTTCGAGGCTGTAGGAGAAGAAAAAAGGAGGGACGAGAAAATATGTCAATGCAATAATTGCAAAGAGAGCATATGTGCATACCATCAACGCGCGCCGCATGCACGCATGCACAATTCTAGCCGCGATAACGGTTTGATATAAAATATTGAAATCAATCAGCTGAATTCGATACAATTACTTGTCAACATTCATTTAACTCCAACTGCCTGACAACATTCATCCAATGAAAATCAGCAATGCTTGAAAAAATGCTCTACTCAGCTACGCAACTGTAAGGCGATCTTGCTCAAAATTTTCTGGGCAGTCCTTCACTATTTCTTGTACTGTCAAGAAATATCAGAGGATCTAATAAAAACAAGGTTTCCTCTTGCCCATCGCGTAACTGAACTGGGAAGGCATCAGCGGAACCAAGTTTTAAAGTCAATAAGGACGTATCAGGACAACATCAAATGATGACATCAACGGGCCTATTTAAACAGGATTCAATCGACGCTACCAGACAGATCTACGAACGGACGTTAAACTCTCAACCGGCTGGAGTAGATATTTATCTATACTTCTTTAGAGTGTGTTGAAGCATTATTATGTAAAAGGGCAAGTCAGTACACTGCAACCTCAAACTGAATTCACACAAACTCGCTCCTTCTTCGAAATGAGATTGTGGATGGCTCGTAGACGAGACAGTGCGGGGGGTTTGGAGAGGAGCGCTCTCCTCGCTCCACTCTCCGCCATCCTCGCGTGTATTCGGCCCTGACTGTTTACGTTTCAGCTCACCCGAACTTCTTCCAAGGCCGTCGATACCCAAGCCCGAAGCTGGATTAAGTTTGAGGTTCCAGTGTATATTCAAAACTGTCCTTGTGGCGAGCAATTAAACTTGACTCTTCGCCGAATGCGCGACCATCGCATCGCGACCATCTCTTTCGAGTTTCGAGCTTTCGACGAAAAATGTTGTTATCCTGTGAGTTCTTACCTGAAACAGATAAGGTGACATAGAGGATATTTCTGAAGGTACTTCTTATTTCTAAGGTTAAATCGTTGCTTGCTTCCAGATTTGCAATTCGAACAAGTATGTTAATGATATTGGGAGTGGAATATGCATGTCTTACATTTTTTTTCCATATAATTAGGAATATACGTAGTGAATCCTTTTTTTTCCTGCGAGTGCGCGTGCCGGGATTTTTCCGTATTGATCGCCAAAAAGTATCAACTTTTTGATTCCTTAAACAAAAGCTGCCCCGAGCTGCCCCCGCAGAAATAAATGCGCTTTTTATACAACCACGTGGGAGTGTTCACCCGTGCTATAGTCCACCCATCCATGGTGACGTTCGAATATACCCTTGGGAACGTTTATAATGTGCTGGACACAATACATAGGGTGTCCAAATTGAATTTTACAATGTATGGAATTAGAGTATTTATCAGTTGGAGTATCCGATTTTGCCATAAAAAAATATAACGAATGAATCAATAATATAAAAAAACTATAGATATATAAACAAATAAATATATGTGGGAGCAATAAATGTGATAAAAACATTGTAAAAGAAAAGCGACTTCAGAATAAAAACTTCGGATTTTTGGCGCAAAAAGTTTATAAACTGGAAAATATGGCAATAACATAACATGTCAGCAACACTTACACCTGTATCTACTTTTTGTAAAAACAAATTTTTAACAAAACTGCTTGGACTCAACTCTTCATTTTTCGCCTAAAAAGTTTCTATTTTATCACTTTTTATTAGTTTTTGACTTGATTCAACTGCAAGACTCTGTTTTTTCTAAACAATTTAATAGTTCTTCAGCTAGGGACCTTTCAGCAAGTCGTTTTGCTCTTTGTACCTTAAGTATTCTTTTTTCTACAGGTACTGTGAATAACTCTGGAATTGCAATTTTTTCAAGAGAACGTAACTGTGTATGTGCATGAGGATATAAAATTATTGGGACTAAAATTTAACGAGCATACCAACATTTCTGTATTTTTTTCTGTGCAGGGATTTGATGTGGTTTAACTGGTATAACGATTAGATGTAGGCTCTAAGAGGCGGTTAGAGTAAAGAAAAAAGGTTTTTGGCCGTTGCTTGGGACCGTGTACAATGAGGATGGGATGGAAAGGATCAAAGAAAGGGTGGAGGCTGTAATAGGCGGGAGACAGAGAGGAGGGGATGGTGGTATTGGGAGGGGATTCTAATGTGAGAATGGGGAGAAAAGGGGGTCTCTATAGGGATTGGGAAAGTTTGGAACGGAGATCGGAGGATACGTGTATGAATGAGAAGGGAGACATTTTGAGAGACTGGATGGTGAATAAAAGTTGGGCGGTCGCATCTTATCTTGTGGGTGAAACTGTGGTGGGATAGGGAATGTAAAAAGATAGAGAGAAGGATTGAAAGGAAGTACAAGAAGTGGAATGATGGAACCGCGAAGAATAGGGAGTGCGTGGAGATATGGAAGGAGCTAAGGTTGTTGTGTTAAAGAAAAGAGGAGGAAAGAGAAAAGTAGCTGGAAGAGGAATTGAGGAGTGCGAAACCGAGGGAACGTGTGGAAGATAATAAATAGGTTTAGAAAGCAGAGGGAGGGGGTAAGTGAGAAGATGGCGTGAGAGGAGGGGACACGATTTCAGAGGTTTTCTGGATGAATAGGGAGTTGAGGCAAGGGTGTCCGCCCAGCCCAACGCTTTTCGCGATCTTGATCGCTGACATGGAGAGGAAGCTTGAGGAAGGAGTAGTTGGGGGAACGAGGGTAGAAGGGGTTTGGATTTGGTCACTTACATATGCAGATGGCATAGTGTTGCCGGAAAAAACTGAGGAAGCATTAAAAGAGATGATGAAGAGGTTGGAAAGGTACCTGGATAGGAGTCGATTAGAGTTAAATGCAGAAAAGTCTAAGGTTATGGTGTTAAGTAGAGGAGAGGGGAGAAAGGAGAGGAGGCGGGAATGGAAAGGGACGTTGGTGCAGGGGGTGAAAGAGTTCATGTACCTGGGGATCCTATTTGGGACGAATGGAGGAGTGCATGGTCATATACAGGAGAGGGTAAGGAGGGCGAATGTTGTGATGAGGCAGGTGTGAGGATTGGGAAAGAAGTTGTTTGCAGATGACTTCGAGAGAAGAATGAAACTTTTTTAATCCCTGATTATGATCGTGCTACTATATGGAGCAGAGGCGTGGGGGTGGAAGGAAATCAAGGAAGTAAATAGGGTTCAGGAAAGGTATATTAGATGGACAGTGTGGTTGGATAGAAGTACACCTAATTGTATCGTAAGGAGGGAGACGGAGAGAACGAGTTTCGGGATTTTGACAGGTAGCCAGGCGTCTAAGTATGAGAAGAAATTCATGAAAGAAAGGGAAAGTAGACTGGTGAGGGAGTGACAGTGGGAAAAGGAGAACATGAGAGGAGAGGGAAAGATGGAGGATGAGAAAGATATTTTCGAAGAAGTGGTCTGCATGAGGATGAAGTGTCGATAAAATCCTAAAAGATGTTTCCACATGTATTTGATGCAAGGGACCTTCATATTAATAATTACATTGCGGGTGTCATCAGATTATAATTCCTCAAGGAGTAATGTATCAAATACTTAGCCATTGCGTTTTTATTTTTATTTTCTTCAGGGTAAAAAATTACGTATCCTTTTGATTGCTTAATAATGGATACCTTTGACACGTAAAACACGTGTTTTCCGATACCTTTTTGGCAACTCAAATTGTCGGAAGTCAGGAAATTCTTGCACTTCTGTCGGGTGCATTAACTCAGACGCACCGCCCCCCGGTGGTATTTTGAATCGACGGAGATATCCACGAAATTCAGCATATATGCCGAAGTACTTAGAATATCGATTTAATGTTCCAATGATGTAACCATCAGCTGTTGATAACACACGAATTGGATGGTCTGATGGTATTTCAATAAAAGTGCCATTAAGGATTCTGCTTTGGAAGCCAACAGGAAAAGTAAAGTCTCGAAATTTCAAATCGCCATGATAATGCAAAGGTACAATTGTAGAAGAAAAAGGTCCAATATGGAAAGGTTTAGTATGAAGTGGTGCTACATAGAGAGGTTCGTCTTGATGAGGTTCGTTGTTAAGATGTTCGCTACGAAGAGGTTCATTGTCAGGATATTTGCTGTAAGGAGTTTCAGTGTCAGGTTTACCGGTATGAGAAGTTCTACTTCGAGGAGGTGCTTCACGAGAAGGTTCGCCATGATGAGGTTCGTCTGGAGGAAGTTCTCCACAAGGAGGTTCATCACGGGGAGGTTCGCCATAACAATGTTCGCCATGGAGAGGTCGGTTATGAGGATTTTTTTCAGAAAATGAATGTCTGACAAGAATAGGTGCATCCTTAGGATGAGTTTTTTGATCGAACTGTGAACTGAATTCTGCAACAATGAATAGGTACAGATTTCACACCCTAATCATTTCTTACGACATAACCCATCCAGAATTCTTGAACGGAAAAAGAATTATCTTATATTTACCAAAAGGATGAAGAATAATGACTAAGCTAAAGGCCACACTTTGGAGGATCCTCATTTTTTCGATATGAAGGAATCAACAAAGAATTTCACGAACTGATTCCGAAAGCTCAAGAGCCTTACGTAGTATATTTATATATATACTATTCTTGAAAATTTGTTTTTCCTCTTATCCGTAGATCGTAAAGGGCTTACTTAAGGGGATCTGTGACATTATGATTCCTTTGCATCATTGAATTATTCATCCAACAGGTGTTCACTTACTGCAGAAGTGATTAATGTGTTACCTTGAAAAACGTTTCTTCAAAATGATTGAACAAACGAAAGACGTGGGGTCTAGGCTCATATCGCAAAATTTTCATCATTTTTCATCGTTCTTGTCGACTTGATAAAAGTATACCGAAATTGTAACATCCGCTACCTGGTTTCCCCAAAATTTTTTCGAACCATGCAGATACATATTACGGGATGAAATGATTGATTTGCAGGAATATTTTAGCCAATATTCTTATGTAGGATGACCGAGATAAACTGCATGCCTCAAATAATAAACGTTCATAAAATTTTCAATATTTATTCATAAAAGAGGTTTATGTTCAAATGCAAGTTATACCTCTGATCATTTTGAATCTTTTTTATGGTCCTCGATGCTTGCATAAGATTTTTTCTTCGAAAAATGATCAATTAGATAAGCTTTAGAAAAAATTATTACAGGAATAAAAACTTCTTCTAGGAAACAGCAAATTGAGAAATTGATTCCTGAAAGTTGCCATGAAAAATTACGTAATATGTTATTGGATTCCTCGAACACAGTTTCAAAATCACAGTCATTCTATCATCAGATCAATAAAGTGGAAAAACAGCAGTCATATAAATGGATTTTGAATTACTTCTGTCGGTTAAATATCACAAATAAGGCAATTTTAACAATGATTAAAATGAAATCATATTTTTCACATAGGTGTTCAATTGGCAGATTCACTCATAGGAATTTTCATTGGAAACACAAATTTATGATTTTTGATTGAGCTTAAAGTTGCGGAATGCATATAAAGATAATATTGTGAATCATTCCTGATGAGAAAAATTAATCTAGTTGTCTCAACAGTTAGAAATTCTCAAATTCAAGAATTTGGATTCAATTCGGAAAAATGTTCATAACAATTTCCAATAATGACCAACGTTAATTTTTGTTGCAGATGGTGACTTTTATGGAGGATTTTATCAATAAGAGTAGAAAAGATAACACCTATAGAAAGACGTTTACAAGGTTCTTATTCATGATGCAAAAATGATCCAGTAATCCATTCTGCCCATTGCACAATACTCGGAAGAAGCTGAAGAAGCTCGAAATAGAGACCTTCGGAATAACGTATTTTCAACTCCTCTTACGTGTTATTTCCCTTAGTCCTCGAATCACCTTCGGAACGTGAGCTATCTACAGAATTATGCCGCCATTATGTGTCCGTCATTGTGATTTTTCAAAAACAAATATTGTTTTCGAATTTAGCGCCCCCAAAAACTTTCAGGCATGTACTTTTGAATATGATTATGACATGCTTTAGGGGGTTCGTCAAGAAAATTGGTATTCCACAATTGATTCGTAGCTCTGAAAAAAGTATCCAAAGACAGGCTCGGTCAACTCTGCGGAAAATTAATGTATAGGGACCGTGGTATGCAATACTGCAGCGTCAAAATCACACCAGCCTGCTGTGGCTCTAGTACCAGCACAGCAGAGCACAACGTACTCCGATCGACCAATTTAATAGGTGACCAAACATTAGGTTCACCCAAGGCGTCTGTGGCAGGATTCGCTTGTGGTCAGCCACATTGACGAGTTCCTCACAAGTGAATCCGGGACGAAACGCCGGTTGTCGGAATGACTACCAAACAACCTTTTCAGAGTCAGCGTCAATGGTAGCTTCTAGTTCGTCCCACTAGGGCGACTAGAAACCTACCTTATCATCGTCAGGATAACCTGATCATCTATCCTACATTGGTGACCCCGACGTGATTTGAACACGCAACCATCTAACAACTACATCTGATTGGCCATCGTTCGGACATCTTCCTAGTCTCCTCTCATTTCAGCAATTTAAAAGGTTCTTCTTTGTCAACTAGGCGCAATTAACCTGCCTCCACATGGGGCATAGCCTTCGAGTCAACGTGACACTCGGCTCCCACATCAAAGTCGCGGTGGTCTGAGCAGCTCGCTCCCATTTCCCGCGCGTTTGAATCAAGCTAGGGATGGACTCCTCACGAATTTCCTGATGTTTCAGACAGCACGTCTCTCGTCCCACCCATTATCTATATCGTGCCTCCGCTACTTGGAGAGGGGGGGGGAGTACTGTAGGAACCGTGGTATGCAATACGACAGCATCAAAATCACACTAACCTGCAGCGGCTCCAGTTCCAGCACAGCCGAGCACAACGTACTCCAATCGACCAAGTCAAGCAGCAGTCTACTCAGCCAGCAAGCAGATGGGTGACTGAACATCGGGTTCACCCGAGGCGTCTGTAGCAGGATTCGCTAGTGGTCAGCCACATTGACGAGTCCCTCACAAGTTAATCCGGGACGAAACGCCGGTAGTCGAAATGACTTCCATACAATCTTTCCAGAGTCAGCGTCAATGGTGATTTCTAGTTCGTCCTGCTAGGGCGACTATAAACCTACCTTATCATCGTCAGAATAGCCTGCTCATCCATCCTACAAATAGCGACATTCAGCGCAATTTGCTATCGCCAAGAGGACTATACCGACCGTCCATGTGTGGATGCATGTATATGTACATGCCCTCCCGGTAAGAAGGAGTGGATTCGGATGCATTGAATAGCGTTAAAAACAACAGGCACATAAATGCCTCTGGATGCGTACTGATTTCATTTTTGTCCAAAATGACATTAAATGCGCTTTAATGTAGGAAACTCGTCTCGTTCCAATCGTTTTCAAAGCGCGCAAATGAAAAGGCATCGATCTGACGTCACACAGTGGTCCAGAAATGGATTCTCGCGGACAAATTCGCGTAGAGGTCGTACTTTTCACCCGATTTCAAGTTTTTTTTTTATAAATATTCAGCATTAAATTTCTGATGAACGTAAGGTGGGCGATTTTCCATTTTTTGTTTAAACAAATTGCTGTGTCAATAAATATAACGGAAAAAGTAGGAAATGTCAAATCATTATTTTTTATTGA
>WSXT02045606.1:0-13161 GCA_011762715.2 Neuroterus valhalla | reverse complement strand
AAACAATGGCAATAGCTCCTATTTGAACCGTGGCAAAATACACCTATTGACATGTCTGACGCCCGTCAGATGAGTGACCACATGCACGACAAAATCACATAGTAATTTTGAAATCCTGGTGAAATCCTCGTGTGTCTTGAGGACACGGAGTGGCCCAAATATGACTGCTCTTTGCGTCCATCCGACAATACCCACGGAATATTTCTGGCACATGGGTGTGGCTTTTAGATAACTAACCAGTGAAGGTGTCGCACCTCGAAGAGCACTGATGATGAGAACAATTATTTGAACCAAATATCCTGGATTCATCCTGAATGAATGAATGAATAAACAGAATAATTCGGTTTTATAGGCATTGAAGTTTCAGAAGTCCGCGTCCACCTTTACAGCGTAGAATGTATAAGCGCGGAACGGACAAGTTGATATGAAAAGATTTTCCCCATATGCATTATCTTGCGCAAAGTGACATGAAGGGCTTAGAACTCTTTCTTCTTCTATGGAAACACCTCAAACGTAAATCTCCCAACTTATAGTAGATCTTTCAAAGAGGCATTATTCTTTCGATGCATTCTACTATATCTGAATAGCTCCAGCTCCAGAACAGACAGATGATACGTCTGTGGGTAGTTGAATTAAAAGCTTTCTGGTAATCAATCTAGGCCATCGAGCGATTGCGATCGTGGTTTACAGGGTCTTTGCAGACAGTCCTGTCGATCGGCAGGGTTTCTCGACAACCTGCTGCGCCTCTTTTTGATCCTAGTTGTTCGCAATTCTCAATCCATACAGGTTCAGTTATCCGAACAATCCTATTATTCAGGATAGATGTACAGATCTTATTCAAAGTAATCAGGCAAGTTATTGGCCTGTACTTCCTTGCGTTGGAAAGGCGCCTTTCTTTACTAGGAGTACAGTTGGTCTTGATATCGCTTCCTGATTTTTGCCTGCGACTTATTCTTGAAGTGGTTGAGGTAGCTTCCCGCGGTCACTTCTTGTTTCCGAAAGGTTTACGGAACAGTTTCTCAACACTTGATGTGAAAGGTGCGAGAAATCCGGGTATTTCTGGCACCACAGAGTGTGCAGGTGCGCCATGTAATCTCTGTGATTAGAGACAGTACTGACATCGCAACAATTAAACGGGTCATCATTATGTAAATCCGTCCATAAAGAACGTCGATTGTCTCGTCAGTTTGTCATCGTGTTTTCATCCCATTCAGCACCCAGTACTATAGAATGATTGAAGACACTTTCCGAACCGATTTCGGGTGGTCTGCGCGTTGTATCATTTCGAACCGCATTCACGACTAGATTTAAGGTTTGGGTTTACATAGTAAATCCCACGAGAAGCTGGGGAAGAGATTGTCCACCCTCGAAACAGGGATGCCTTTCTCCCCTCATCGGACTTGGATTAAGAAGAAGTTATGTGACCCGCAATATTTTTTTAACTCACAAAAGACTTGGGAAAAGTGGAAATTATGTAACCCACATAATTTTCATGACTATTCACAGGGGTATCTTTTACCCCTCACAAGTCTCGGAAGAAGGGGAATGCATGGTATGTGACTTACATTATCATCATGAGTACTCAAAGGGGTGTCATTCCGCCTCCACAAGATTTGGGAAAAAGGGAAGTTATGTCACTGACATTATTTTCATGTCTATTCACAGGGATGCCTTCCCAACTTTCACAAGACTTGAGAAAAGGGGAAGATATATATTTCACAATATTCTCATGATTAGTCGAAGGTGTGCATTTCCACCCTAAACAACACATTTCAAAAAGGAGAGAAACGTGAGTCTAATGTACCCCATATCATTTTCAGGACTAGTCATAGGAGTGCCTGTCCGTCCCAAACAAGACTTGGAAAAAGAGGAAGACATGTGACTCACATTTCTTTCTGGACTAGTTGCAGGGCAGCCTTTCCGACCTTCAAAAGTCTTGGGAAAAGGAAAGATATCATTTACTCACATCATTTTCATGGCTAGTCACAGTTGTGCATTTCCACCCCAGACAAGACTAAGAAGAAGAGGAAGATATGTGCCCCACATTATTTTCACGATTAGTTACAGGCGTGTCTATCTGACCACACATGACTTTGGAAAAGGGGAAGGTATGTGACTCACCTCGTTTTAAGGGCAAGTCACAGGAGTGCTTTGCCACCCCTCACAAGACTTACACATTTGGTATGTGACCCAAATTACTTTCATTTCTAGGAACAAGGGTACCTTTTGGCTTCTCACAAGACTTAGAAAGAGGATGAGGTATGTGACTCACAATATTTTCATGACTAGACACAGGGGTGCCTTTCCGCCTATTACACGTCTTGGGAAAAAGGAGAAGGTATGAGACCCACATTATTTTCAGGACTGTCACAGGGGTGCCTCTATGCTCCTCACAGGACTTGGGAAAAGGGAAGGGTATGTGAACGACATATTTTTTAGACTAGTTACAGGGCTGCCTTTCCGACCCTCAAAAGACTTGGGAAAAGGAAAGATATCATGCACTCAAATTATTTTTATGGCAAGTCACAGTTGTGCATTTCCGCCCCTCACGAGACTAGGAAGACGGGGAAGATATGTGCTCCACATTATTTTTATGATTAGTCACAGGCGTTCCTCTTTCACGTCAGAAGACTTTGGAAAAGGGAAAGGTATGTGACTCACATCATTTTGAGGAGAAGTCACAGACAAGACTTGGGAAAAAAGGAAAGTTTGTGGCTCACATTATTTTCAGGACTAGTAGAAGTTGTGCCTTCACAGGTGTGCTTTCCGCACTCCGCAATACTTGGGAAAAAAGGGAAGCGTGCCTTCCAACCCTGACAAGAGTTGGAAAAACGGAAAGCTATTTGTCCGACATTATTTTCATGACTAGTCACAGAAGTACTTGAGCGCCACTTACAAGACATAGGAGAAGGGCAAGGTATTTCACTCACAATATTTCCATGACTGATCTTAGGTGGGCCTTCTCTCCCTACAAAACTTGGGAAAAGGGAAAGTATGGGACCCACATTATTTTTTTGACTAGTGACAGTAGTGTCTTTCCGGCCCTATCGCGACTTGGGGAAAGGGGAAGGTATTTGTTCCAGATACTTTTCATGAATAGTCACAGGATTGCCTTTTCGCCCCTCACAAGACTCGGGAAAAAGGGAAAGTTTGTTGCTCACAATATTTTCAGGACAAGTCGAAGTTGTGCCTTCCCGCCCTTCACTAGACTTGTGAGAAGAGGGAAGTATGTGGACCTAATTATGTTCGTGAATAGTGCCCATTTTTCAAAAGTCTTGTGAAGAGTAGAAAGGCAACCATGTGAAAAGACCTGGTAATATTGTGGGTCACATATCTTCTCTTTCTCATATGTTTTGTGAGGTTCGTCAACTCAACCGTGTGACTAGTTATCAAAATAATGTAGGCCACATACCTTCCCCTTTTCCGAAACCTTGTGAGAGTCAGGGAGGCATCCATGTGACAAGTGCTAACAAAAATAAGGGTTGCATACCTTCCGCTTTACCTAAATCTTGTGGAAGGTGGAAATGCACACCCGTCACTTGCCATAAAATTAATGTCAGTCAAAACGTTCTCCTTTTCTGGAGTTCCATTTCGGGGTGTACGAGCATCCTTGTGTCTAATAATGATCACAAAGTCCTTCACCTTCTCGTATGTCTCGTGAGGGACAAAAGGCACCACTGTGTCCGGATAGGCACATGAGTGCCTTTCGACACGGAAAAACTTGGGATAGGGACGCATGTGAACCTAAATGCATTTAGAACATGCCAACAGGGGTTTCTTTTCGTCCCTCACAAGGCATAGGAGAAGGAAAAGATATGTGATCCACAATATTACCAGGTCTTCTCACATGGTTGCCTTTCTGCTCCTCACAAGACTTTGAAAAAATGAGCACTATTCACGAACCTAATTAGATTCACATACTTCCCCCTTCTCACAAGTCTTGTGGAGGGCGGGAAGGCACAACTTCGACTAGTCCTGAAAATAATGTCCAAGTCTCGATATGGTCGGAAAGGCACCCCTGTCTCTAATAAAAAAAAATGTGGGTCACATACTTTCCCTTTTCCCAAGATTTGTGGGGTCGAGGAGGCCCACCTAAGATCAGTCATGAAAATATTATGAGTCAAATACCTTGCCCTTCTCCTATGTCTTGTGAGGGGCGCTCAGGTATTCCTGTGACTAGTCATGAAAATAATGTCGGACAAATAGCTTTCTCTTTTTTTCAACTCTTGTTAGGGATGGAAGGCACTCTTCCCTTTTTCCCAAGTCTTGTGGAGTGCGGAAAGCGCACCTGTGACTGATCATGAGAATGAATGTGATTCACATACCTTGTCCTTTTCCCAGGTCTTGTGAGAAGTTGGAAGGCACGATTGTTCCTAGACATGAAAAATATCGGTATAGACTTTGGATTGGAAAAGTGTACCGCAATTCATCTGAAGCTGGGATGAATAGCAGGTATAGATACTGACCCTAAGCTTAGGTACGAAAATTCTATCAGACACCTTAGCGCTGGGGGGACCTAAATATACATGGGCGTGCCTAAGAGCCGCATTCAGGATACAACATTAGTGAATAAGGTTCTTCAAAAGCAGACACAAACACCTGCTCTGACGGATTTGACCGTCCAACCTGCCCTCCCAGTTTTACTCGACTCGTTTAAGATGTTTTCATAGACAAAGAGAAAGTTCAAGGCCCGTGATGTCATTCTGCGCAAGATAATGCATATGGGGAAAATCTTGCATATCAACTCGTCTGTTCCGCGCTTATACATTCTACGCCGTAAAGGTGGACGCGGACTCCTGAAATTTCAATGCCTATAAAACCGAATCATTCTGTTCATTCATTCATTCATTCAGGATGAATCCAGGATATTTGGTTCAAATAATTGTTCTCATCATCGGTGCTCTTGGAGGTGCGACACCTCCGCTGGTTAGTTACCTAAAAGCCACACCCGTGTGCCAGAAATATGCCGTGGAAATTGTTGAATGGATGCAGAGAGCAGTCATATTTGGGCCACTTCGTGTCCTCAAGACACACGAGGATTCCACCAGGATTTCAAAATCACTATGTGATTTTGTCGTGCATGTGGTCACTCATCTGACGGGCGTCAGACGTGGCAACAGGTGTATTTTGCCACGATTATACTAGGAGCTGCTGCCATTGTTTATTCATATGTATATATGTTAACCTTAGTATATAATGCTATTAAGTCAGTGGACCAGAATAATAATATTAAAGATGCAGAGTCACTTTTTCAGAAAAAACGGACAGGGGACTTAGTTGCTGATATCGGCGATAAACTTTTTTGCCTGTACCGTTAATAAACTTTTTCGACAGTACCGGTGGCGTATACACTGCCTTCTGAAATTAGAAAAGGGTCTCTGGCACTGTGAGATCAAAACTTCTAAGCAATCTTGCATGTTGCGTATACAGTCATATAAATCTTGCAGAACCTTTTGAGGTGCAAAAAGCCATAATCCGTGAAAATCTTTATGATGCCTTCGGAGTAAGAACTGATTGCGTTCTGCAAATTCACGAACAAACTAATACTGGAAACTTGGAAAGTAAAGTTTCTTCAACAGCCTCGAAAAGTGCCGAAGAGCTTAGAACTTGATTTTAATTTGTTTAATATGAGTGAACCATATTAACTTTGTTCGAATGAAAGATTGAACTTGATTCGGATTTGTTGCATAACCTTCTCAGTTAAACTCATTGTTTCTTCTTCTGTTCGTGTCTGAACTACCCCACAGGATATGGTGGTATACTGTATACTTCGCCAGTATACAGGCCCTTTCTTTGGTCGCATTAGGGTCCCTGTAACAAACACCAGCCTACTCTTATCCCCTTTTAGTATCCGGCTGCAGGACCAACTTCTGCCCCTCTGTAGACTTAGATTCTCACGGTGGCGTATGTTGCAAGCCTATCCGTCTCTTCTGTAGCTCGTTGCTGGTCGGCAGCATTGATTCCATTAGTGCACCGACTTCCACATCAGACCTAGTAGTCCGCTGCGCCAGCCTCTTCACTTCCTTTTTTTGAGAACTGTTAAGGCCCCTCTTCTTGTTGGTTTTTGTGGCTTCCCTCAGAGGGTCTATTCATCCCCAGCTCTCCAAGGGGCTAGGGACACAGCCTGTGTGAGTAGCTAGGGAAATAAGAATGGGGGCTCCTGCAGAGCCCCGCATGTAGGGGTAGGGCTGGTGACTGGGAGAAGGCGCTTGGAGTCCACGAGAGGTCGGTAGCACGATTCCATAACCCCTAGGTGCCAAAGTGCGGTTGGACACGTCCACTCCACACCCGTGGTTCGGAGAGGTAGTGTTAATAAATGCCTGTTTTTGGGCCATCACACGAACGGAGGGTTGTTCCCTAGTCACTATGCGGGACGCAAATCATTCCCGTGACAAGCACGAACTGGATATCGGGCTGAAAATCTAACAAGAACGTGAGGAGTTGTCAACCGACAGAAATCTGTAAGAATAGGTAAACACACTGGTAGAACTGGAAGCTCAAGGAACTTCGAAGAGAAACAAGAGAGAGGTTCAAACCTGCCAGCACTGGAAAACAGCTGAACTACGGACCTCATATACGACAATAGGTGAAGAATACAGGAGTGTAACACGTAAGATGGCATATATCCGGTCTTGTTTCAAAGGGCTGATGAAATTATCATAGGGCTGCTTCTAAAGCTTGCCAGGGCAAGTCTGACGCTGGGCTCTGTCTCGACGGCAAGGAGAGGCACGCAAGTAGTTCTCATCTCGAAAGCTGACAGATTTGTTTATACCTCACACAAAGGTTTTTCGTCCGATAAGCCTCACATTATTCCTACTCAAAACGGTAGAGAGATTTGTGGATATATGTATCCGCGACGAGGTCCTATCAAGAAGGTAACACCACGAAGAACAGCACGATTATAGGGCTTGTCACTTGACCGAAACGGACTTATGCGGAGCAATTGACCTGATCGAAGGTCAACTTAAGCAGAAGAGTTTCGCGTCATAGACATTGAATGCGCCATCAACGACACCTCAAGAGGGGCTATCAGAGCGGCTATACTCCATGCCTCCATGCCAAAGGCTATACAGATGACATACTTGTCAGAATGCGTGGCAAACATCTAGGCGTGCTTTTTGAGGTAAGGGAGCAGGTACTAGCAACAGTAGATACCTGGTGCAAGAGGACCAGAATCTAAGATCAACCGCAGCAAGACGAATACTTCGACTGAGTGGACAGCTAGTTGTTATCAAAGAACGAGTGGAGTATTTATGAGTCATCATAGATAAGAAGCTTCCCTGGAAAGAGCACTTGGAACAAGCGCAAGAAGCGTACAGCGAACATATGGCTCCGTGTGAGAGACATCAGGAAGAGTTGGGCCTTGAAGCCGGAGACACTTATGTGGATCTACACAGAGTTTCTGTTTCCCGGACTAACCTATGTGGCGGTAGTCTCGAAAAACAAGGTTGAACTAGCCACTCTCGACTGAAGAGAAAGCAATCATCTGAGGGCCTCGACTCCAAGTATCACCAAAGGCTCATCTGCACATCCAAAATGCCGTGACGAATCTCACGCATTGCATTGCTAGATGCTTCACTTAATTCAGCTTACTGTCTAGGATCACTATCAAATATTTAACTGGATTCGAGATCATCAGCCTGACGCCAGTGAAAAAAAAGTTACAACATAATAGGTACAAATGTAACTAAATGCAGACGTTGCAATAAACTATTCCCCATCAACTCTTTAAAACCAAAACAAGGGACTATTATTCATTTGGCCCTTATTCAACCCCCCCTATATAATATCTTTGATTCAAGTAATTTACATGATGTCGAAAGCTTCGGACGTGGAAGACCAGGTAAATCACTAGAATTTCTCCTAGGAATAACTAAACTGGTCTTGTCTGGATTCATCGAGAGCCCTGAGCTATCGGACTAAAGCTCTACAATGCAAAGTAATGATCTTTTGAGACCCATTAAGGTATCGAGATGAGCCCTTCTAGCTTGTTTAGTCCCTTTGATCACAAACTACTACTAACTTCTACTATTAGACCCTCAAAAGTGGCACACTGTATGTGTCCATGTTAGTTATCGCTGCAATTTTTTTCATAGCTCACTCACTACGCTGCAGTAGTTCTACTTGTGAAATCTTTCATTCTTCTTGTATTCATCCATATTCATTGTATATCTGCCCCAGTCTGAAGGCAGCTTGATTTTGTTTTCATTATTATAAAATATTCTTGTCTTCTCATATGATGAGATCAGAGACCTTTGCAGAAACTCCGCGGAGTGCTTCAACACACCTATGGTGCTATAGTTCGTACAGAAATCCATAAGCCTACCTTCGAGTTCCTCCTCGTATGAGGCCCAAAGTGAATGTCTGGGATTTCTGATCTTCGATATCGACGGTTTCCTTACGGCCATTCGGAAAGAAATATATTTTTGGTCCCAAAGACCCTCCTCATCAGAAATCTCCCGTCCACTGTTTCAGCACTGAGTCAGACCCTGTGGGACAATCACGTTATTGATCTTTAAGGAAGCTAAGTTCTTAGAGGCATTTTTGACCAAATAAAACTGCATAGGAACATAGGACTTTCCAGGAAATTTGATACGTCTTCACGTCCATGGCACTTATTTGAGACTTCAAAAGCACAGAGAGGGATCAATTGACAAGAAAATTGGTGTCAAAAAGAGTACGATCAGGATGTGTCAACTTTGTAAGACTTAAACTGTGGTAATATAAGAGTAAGAGGAAAGTCGTTTCTCTCAGTTTTTCAAGCAATTTATTGTACTTCAATCTTCAATAAGTAGAAATTTTCGTTGGAATCGACATATCTTCCAAACTATGAGTATTAGAATACTGTTCTTTCTGCATGGTTTCCCAGGAATTTCACATACACTTTTCTTCATTAGGCGCGGAATATGTAGAATGAACCTATAACGATTAATTTCTGTAAACTTAATTATTTCGAAGCTTCCACAATATTTTGAGAGCGTTCCTAAAGGCACTTGATAATTAGCATTAGGATGTTCTTTTGCTCACTAAACTTAAGGGTGCAGACAGATAAAAAGTAACATATTATCTTCTAGAAAATGTGCATGATAAGTGGTGTATAAGGTGCCAGAAAATGAGTGAGTGCTCCGACGATTTTCTTATTCTAAGTTTCAAACATGCAAAAGCCATCGACAGTATGAAATTTCAAGGGAAAATGTACAAGAATGCTCAGTCCATTTCTACATATATATACTTGTAGCACATTATTCCTCCTCTCATTGAAATGATGGGTTCCGATTGCGCTAATATTGTAGTACATGAAGGAGAAGCACGCTTGAGTAAGCAGTAGAATTTCTTTTAAATGGGAAGATAGGGTTAGATCTGAAGGCTCCCGGAGCAAGATAGTATCGCCGTATGAACGCGATTCAGATGTCCTTGAAGATTTTGTAATATTACGTATCCTCTATAACAAAAAAAGGTTTTATTTGGAGAGTCCACCTGTATTAAATATAGGCAGATTCTCAAAGTGATAGAAAATTGAATGGATAACCTTTGAAAGGATATCTCTGGTAAAATCCATAAAATCAGTGTACTTCTGCATCTCAATTGTAATTTCATTTCGATCAATAAGCTAACGTATGGATGGAATTCCTCCAGTACGCCTTCTTGTTAACTTATTAGCCGTCGACTTAAAGTTTATTGTATTTTTCTGATCACTGTCTTGCGATTATAGTTTCTCCGTTTGGGTTACTCACCCACTCTAGTCTTTCTATCTATTCCGGCAACTGAGCTGATCGGAGAACAAACTACAGGCTCTCGAATCTTACTTGTTAACTCACTTCGTTGGTTTATACTTTCTTACTTCTACGGGTTTGAGAGTTTCTTTATTATTACAGCATGTAATACAGCAAACATGATGAATGAGGTCTGCGCATGTGCGATTAACTGTGTGTGCTCACATGTCACTGGTTATAAATAGGAATTTCTGCTCTTGTAGTGACGGCGATAATTCCAGTCCATTTCATAAGACCAGGAAGAAACATATTTTCTTTTTCACAAGCCTTATCTACTTCCTCACCAACTATTTCTCACAGTACCGACTCAAAATAATTTTTTATCCTGGACGCTCTCGATCCTTGTGATCTCACCATAGACTTTCGATTTCCCTTAAATTTACAAATCAAAAGATTGCAGCTCAATTTTGGACCACTGCTTCCTTTTTCTTCTTCCTCAGGAGTGGTTCCTAGCTCTTCCTTACTCTCTGTAACCAGAGATCTCTTTCCTCTATTCCACCTTCTTCTACTATTCCTCATCCTGACCATTCTCATCTAAAATCAACCTTATTCGCTGTTCCTTAGTCTCCACTCCTCTGATGTCAGCTGTGTACTTCTATAACACATTCAACCATGAGCTCTGCACATATCTACTCACACTACATAAATTTTCACCTCGATTCATCGAATATCTTCATGCTTTTACATCCTCTTCTATTCTTAAGTTCACCAAAATATTCCATTTGCTCCGCTTCTTTAGATTCTCGACGTACTCTGATCGTTTCTATTCACCTTTTGCAGAAACCAGCTGATCAATGAAAAACTTTTGACTATATATCCAGACTAAGATCATTCGAAGAAAAAGCTTTTGCCATTCCTCTCGCTTATAAAAAAGAGTCTCCTGATCTTTGCATCTTTATTTCTGAGACAGTCACTCGATTTGACTTTTTTTTGCAACATAATTGGAGATGATTTTATCCATCCCTCTTCAGAATATGGAACCGCCTTATGTTACCAGAGGCAGCAAATTTGGAATAAAGCTATGTAACGCTCACAGCCTGATCCGCAGCCGGTGAATGGCAGGAAGCCTCCCTGCAATATAGAGCCCAGACACTGCCCACGAAATGGAGGTCATTAAAGTCGAAGCCTAAAGTACGCGTCCCTCAATTTGTTCATCCCTACAGCTTTAACCGAAAATCGCATAATATTCTAGAAAGACTCTTGTAAAAGCTCAAAGTCTTCCGAATTGAATGATATATGAATTAGTATTCTCAAAAATTTTAACAATATCTGTAGGGTAAAACGTGCTGAAAAACAAGGTTTTGAGGATCCTTTTTTGAGCCTCGACTTTGACGTTTCCCTCACACGAGCTGGATGTCACCAAAAATCTGAAAAAATTCACAGGAACTCCTTAAGATGTCCGAAAAGCAATGCAATTTTCTGAATTCCGAAATTAGGAATTATTTACTATATTCAGGATGGTTTTTACTAACATACCATCGTGGGAAGGAATGGAGATAGAGAGTTGTTCCATGGCTCAGAATGTGCGATTTTGTCAACTGATCAAAATACACTTTTAAAAAATTTAATTAGGTAGACATTTCGCGAGAAAATCCATCACGATTATTCTTAAATTTAATGAGGCGAGCTACCCCATAAAAAGTGTCAGAAAAAAGTATCTATTACACTACAATAGGACCTCCCGAGGCCAGGCTAGACCGCTAGACGTTTCACTCGTTGCTTTGGTTCGCAGATGTGACGGAAAAAGGCAGGGACGTCCTAACATCTTGAAGATATAATTTCCTCGAGCGGTCTTCAAGTTGATTCCATTGGATTTTCGATTCCCAACTTTCCTTTGGTGTTATATCTAATGAAATAAACATTCCATTTAAGAAAAATGCATGTCTCATCTTACCTACACAATAAATTCACTTTTACATTGATTATTATCTAAATTCAATGAATTCATGAGTCAGTCAAAAAAAATTTGGTTTAGTTAACCAGAACTCTTTTTGTCTATGCGCTTGCTATTATGTCTATTATCCATGAAAGTCATTTTTCGCATAAAACCAATACCTTCTGATTCAGAATGAGGATGTAAAATATAAAGTTTAATATCCATTCAAACTGTTATTCTTATGTCTGTAATCTATTAGAATCTTCATTCATTTTTATATTCATCCTTGTTGGTTAAAGATCGAACTTTATATTTTACATTAGATTGTCTTTTTGGATTTGAAATTCATTATATTATGGTAAAAAGCTCAACTTCTATGTTGTAACATTATTTTCTTTTAAAACCAAATGTCTTGTTCAAACTCATAAATTTGGGCTGAACATTAAACTGTTTTTTAGCAAATTCGTCTTTTTAGCTTGAACGGTAAACATTTTCGCTGCATTTTTTTTTTATCGGAAAATCTGTGTTGGTTGAAAAGTTGTAAACTCATTCATTTTTGTTGCGAATTCATATTTCCTGAACGGGAAAAATCTTCTTTGGTTAAATATACCATTTTTTCTCTTGGCTAAAAAATATTTTTTTGTAGAAAATTGAATTATTTTGTTAGAGAATTGAACTATTTGCACGAAATTGATATCCTTTACTTAAAACTCATACCTAATTCCGAGAATAAAGACGTCTTTTAGGACGTAAAAGGAGAATAAAGGAGATGTACTTCTTTCCCTTCTTCATTAATGTGAAGAGTTTCCAAAATTTTCCATGTCAGCAGAATAATTTCAAAAACTCAAAAATATACACAATTTTAGCTCTTTTCATGGAATTGCAAAATTTGTGAGAAATAATGATGATATGAATCCTTCAAGTCTACGGCATACGCTTTGTATTAGGCCCACTCAAAAAAAGCATCCTCAAAACCTTGTTTTTCAGCACGTTTTACCTTACAGACATTGTTAGAATTTTTTTCAAAATACCAATTTATATAACATTCAATTCGGGAGACTTTTAGCTTTCATAAGGCCTTTCTAGAATATAATGCGATTTTCGGTTGAAACTGCAGAGATGATCAAAGTGAGGGACGCGTAGTTTTGGCCCCGACTTTATTAGGGTATATTGCTTCCGTACATGACTTTTACTTTTTAATAATCCATTTGGAAATGGAGCTTAAACATAACAGATGCCCTTCTGGTAATTTTTCACGTGAAAATTATCATCGTTGTTGGTTGGCGAACGAAGAGGGGGGTTTCGGGGGTTCCCCCCCCCCCCCCCGAAATTTCTGAAATCTGAACATTGAGTTCATACGTTTCAACTACGAACTGATGTCAAAAGAAAATTTTGACCCCCCCCCCCCGAAAAAATTTTCCGCGTTCGCCCCCGGCGGGGGGATTTCAAACATGAAAGCAGGGTTTTTTTACTTGTTTAAATTAAATTATTTTTTTTTTTTTGTCGTAAAAG
>WSXT02045605.1:0-27755 GCA_011762715.2 Neuroterus valhalla | reverse complement strand
AACAATAGCAAAAGCATTCCGATTACGAGACACAAATACCCGAGCGCGAAGCGCGAGGTTTGGAACAAACGAGCGCGGAGCGCGAGTCAAATATATTATCGAGCGCGATGCGCGAGATCCTACGGACGCGCGCCCTAGGCGCGTTGATACTTGCGAGCAGATTTTTTTCTAAGGATTTCTCACTCCTTCTAAAAAATGTACCAGATTTGATGAGTTTCTTTTTCAATTGATAGAAGAAGCCTCCTTAGTAAAAAATTGGCTTAGTAAAAATATGTTTGTAAGGCCTTCTCGAAACACGGAGAAACACTAGAAAATTAAAGAACAATTGAACAAGTTTCTCAATAAAACATGTATTATAATATAATTGTAATTATTTTCCATATAAATTTATTATATTATTGTTATTATCGAAATTCTTATTCATATTTTCATGCACACAATAGATAATAATAGGATTATATATTATAAGTGAGTAAGTAACGAGAATCCTAATTCAAGATTCCTGTTACTGACATTCAACCGACATGGATAAGATACCACAGCTTCAGTGGTTTTTGTCCATGATAAGCTTCTAGAATATTTCTAATGACGTCATAGAATCATTTCGAAATGGACCTAAAACTCCTACGTTATTAGCCATTTCAATCAAGAATTTTGAGGTTATATTCTGATGTGTTCTCGTATTCTTCTAGTGTGTCATATAATTAATATGACAAAAAACCGAAAAAAAAGAAGCTTAGCATGGACACGAACCACTACAGCCGTGTAACGATCTTAATGTCGGTAACGGGGCGATAACAGGAATCTAGAATATATATGGAAATAAAGAAATAATAATAATAATTATAAAAATTACCCAGAAATTTGAAATTTAGTAATAGAAATTTGTCTGAATATGGTTTAGTCTAGGATATAACAAAAGGAAAAAAATCACTCAAAAAAAGTTTCGAAATACGAAGATGAATGTGACACGAAGTGATGCAACAGGAGTGTTATAACTGTAACGGAGAGAGAACGGAGGAAGATGTGACAGAATGACTCCCAGAGGAGTGATTTCGTAATGAAGCCCCTTATTTCCTGCCACCCGGACACCCTTTTCCGCTCTCTCGACGTTTCGCTTACTAGATTAGGCGAAGTCCTTCAGCGACTTCCGCAAAGAGACCCTGATCCCCCAGGATGCTCTTCTGACGTCTGCACATCTCTCTCTATGCAACCATCGACCTTATTATTTAATATCACAACGCCCCCCCCCCCCCTCCCAAATTCTTTCCTCCACCTTTTCACCATTCCGGAAATTTGCTTAATACTCTTCTTTCCCAGAGGGAACATCAGAAAAAAAATCGTACGGGGTTGATAATAAAGCTTAAAATAGTTGTCTCGCGATAGTCACATTTAAAAGTTTACGCTCAGATAGATGCGAGAATTGACAATTTCTCTTCTCACCATTAGTGAAAAATTTTAATTGAGTTTGTACACTCGCATATAAGCGTCCTATATAAATATTACGAATACACATATTTACAGTAACAGTTCCTTAGGCAACGATAATACTGCCTAACCCTACTATGTGCCATGCGAGAACAGCAAAAATTATTCTTCGCAACATTATATCTTTCATACTAAACGGCCAATAATTTTATTTGTTACATTCTCATCAGAGAAGGTATTCGCTTTGTGTAAAAATTTGACCCCCCCCCCCCCCTTCGTTTTTGTCAAATGTTCACGTTTTGAGACCCCCTGAACCCGAAAAACAGGTTTTTACGAATGTGCCTGTCTGTCTGTATGTATGTGTGTCTGTAGGTGTGTCTGTAGGTATGTCTGTTAGCAAGATAACTTTCGAAAAAACTAATCGATTTGATTGGCCTTTGGTGCATTCTTTTAGTGTTAGAAACTGAAGGTCAAGTTCGTTAGCCAGCTATTTTGGATGAAAAGTCAAAGAGGGGGAGCACTTTGAAAATTTTTTTGACTTTTTCTTCCAAGACTCAAAAATATAAAAGAAAATGAGAATTTTTAGCCAAAGAACACAAGATTGAAAAGAAAGTCAGAGAGAAAAAATGTTTCTTCTTGGAAGCCCTACAAAATCGCGAATAAAACTTTTTGAATTTTCTCGAAAAATCGAAAATTCCAATTTTTGATCGCACAAAAAATAATGAAAAATAATCTGTGAACTCGATAACTTTCGAAAGAATGATCATATTCGATCGTGCTTCGGTACCCATTTTTAGGGACCAAAAAGACATGTAGAATTCGTCAACCAGCTCTTTTGGATCAAAAATAAGAGAAGGGGAGCATTTTGACAATTTTTTAAATATTTATTTTCAAAGATTTGAAAATCGTAAGTACGGTTTCTTGTAGTAGGTGAAAAGTAAAACAATTTTTCCCCATGATTTTTCTTGATAAAAACAGAATTGTCAGAGTTGTGGCATTTTCAAAATTCAAAAATATAAACAAAAATGAGAATTTTTATCTAAAAAGAAGAAGATATGGAAAAAGGGTATACAAGAAACAATGTTTATTTTTGGGAACCCTACAAGATGGTCCTCACAACTTTTTGAGTTTTCTCAAAAAATCGAAAAATCGAATTTTGGTCGCACGAAAAGTAATGAAAAATAGAAAGTTTCATTTTTTTGTCAAACTTTGCAAGGTACGGGGAAATATAAATGGAAAAAAATTGTGCACCATAAAAAGATCTACAAATTTGGTAACATTTACTTTTTGATAGGACAAGTTTTTGCTTTATATATAAAAAACCATTTAGAAAATGAGAAAAATAAACTTTTGGACGATTGTGACAAGCTTAGGAAAAATTTTTGCTTCAATTTTTGCCTAAATCATATAAAATAAAATAAAACATGAAACAATTATATTTCTAGAAAGAGTGCACAACATATGAAAAAAATTGGGCAACAAAACTTCTCTACCGTTTCAGACGGTTTTGGATCGAGTGCGCAGCACGAGACACGAGATGAGAATGTGTTCGTTAAAGCCGGGAAAGCTTTAACAAAAGAGAATCCACCATCATCCAATTAAAGTAGTCGACATTACGCTATCAAGTTTCAAAAGCTCTGTATGCAAATGTTGGAAAGCACAAAGACCGAGCGCGTAGCGCGAGGTAAATGCAAAACCGAGCGCTCCGCGCTCAGTTAGTTTATCATCGAGCGCAAAGCGCGAGATCCAACAGACGCGCGCCCTAGGCGCGCTCAAACTTGCGAGCAAAGCGAGCCGCGCGCGTAGCGCGCGATGAGAATGTGCCCGCGAGGCGGGCAGATTTTTTTGGAATAAAATTCACACAGTATTTTTTTGTATATCTTAAGTTTTAAGGCTCAATTGTTAGCTTCGTTTCTATACTGGACTTTGTAATATGGTGATTGCCCATGTTAGCTATTGGGATTCCATGCAAAAAGTTCTAAACATAATTAATCGTATTTGACTTTTGAAATGGTCATATGAGCTGTATAGGGTATGAATCGTTAGGTAACAACATTTTCTGCATATTCTGGAAATTTTAGACCACCCGTATGTAAGGTTCCATTTCGGCGCAACTACCTTAAGGTGATGTCAAGGTACAACACGATACCCGGCTTCGGAGCCGACCTAATCTATCGTTTTGCGCTAGGCCTGCCATAATATCAGGCTTGAGAAGTCGGCTGAGTTATCAGAGGTCATTTTACGTTTAGGCGCTGCCTGATTTGCCGCAGAACGTTTAGGCGCCGGACGTTTAGGCACCAGGTCGTTTAGGCGCCGAGACTTTTAGATGCCAGAATGTTTAGGCGACGAAATTTTTAGGCGCGAGGATATTTAGGCGCCAGGACGTCTAGGTACCGGGATGTTTATTTCTATTTACTTATGAGATATTTCTTTGTTACACGTTTCGTAGATTATGCAAAATTTCTCTGCTTGAATATCTGGTTGACACAAAAAGGTCTGATTGATTTCCTATTAGATTAAAGATACAATTTTCTTTGAGCCGGTACTACATACATGTATGCTGAATATTATGTATGCTACATGTATAAAAAAATAACATAACATGTAGCATAGATGTAGTGTACCAGCGGGAAGAGATTAATTCTTTGTCATTTACTGGAAAAACAATAGACCCTTTTTAAGGCCACCAGACATTCGAACGAAAAAATGGTTGCATTAATTCGAAAATATGTAACAAAGAATTAAAGCATACGTAGATAAAATTGAACATTTAGACGCCTAGACTTCCTGGCGTCTGAATATCCTCGCCCCAGCACGTCCTGGCGTCTTAACATCCTAGTGTCTAACCATTCGAGCGCCTAAAAGTCTCGGCGCCCAAATGATCTGGCGCCTAAAAATCCCGGTGCTCAAAAGTGTCGTCGCCTAAACGATCTGGCGCCTAAACATCTCGGTGCCTAATAGTCTCGGCGCATAAGCGTTCTGGCGCCTAAACGATCTGGCATCTAAACATCCTGGTGCCTAAGTATTCCGACGTCTAAAAATCTCGATGCATAAGCGTCCTGGCGCCTTAACATCCCGGCGTCTAAAATCTCGGTGCCTAAAAATTTTGGCGCATAAACGTCCTTGCACCTGGAAGTCTCGGCGCACAAGCGTCCTCGCGCCTGAAAGAAACAGAGCCTTAACATTTCGGCGCTTAAAAGTCTCGGCGCCTGGAAATCTCGACGCATTGGCGTCCTGGCGCCTTAACATCCCGGCGCCTAAAAATCTCGGTGCATAAGCGTCCTGGCACCTTAAAACCCTGGCGCCTAAAAGTCTCAGCGACTGAAAATCTCGACGATTAAAAATCTCGGCGTATGAGGGTCCTTGGGCCTAAATGACCTCAACATTTCGGCGCTTGGAAGTTTCAACGCCTATACGTTCTGGCGCCTAAATGACCTGACATTTAAACATCTTGGTGCCTAAACATCCCGGCCCATAAAAGTCCCGGTGCATAAGCGTCATTCGCCTAAAAGACCTGACACCTAAACATTCCGGCGCCTTGACATCCTGAGGCCTAAAAGTCTCGGCGCAGAAGCTCCCTCACGCTTGAACGACATGGCGCCTTAACATTCCGGCGCCTAAAAGTCTCGGCGCCTGAAAATCTCGACGCATGGGCGTCCAGGCGCCTTAACATCCCGGCGCCTAAAAATCTCGGCGCATAAGCGTCCTGGCACCTTGAAATCCCAGCGCCTAAAAGTCTTAGCTCCTAAAAATCTCGACGATTGAAAATCTCGGCGTATTAGGGTCCTCGGGCCTAAATGACATTGCGCCTCAACATTTCGGCGCTTCAAAGTTCCAGCGCCTATACGTTCTGGCGCCTAAACGACCTGACATCTGAACATCTTGGTGCCTGAACATCCCGGCACATAAAAGTCTCGGTGCGTAAGCGTCATTCGCCTAAAAGACCCGGCACCTAAACATCCTGGCGCCTTAACATCCTGAGGCCTAAAAGTCTCGGCGCAGAAGCTTCCTCACGCTTGAACGACATGGTGCCTTGAAATTTCGGCGCTCGAAAGTCTCGGCGCCTAACCATCCCAGCGCCTTACCATCCCGACGCCTAAACGTCCCGGCACCTAAGCGACCTGACTTCTAAATATCCTGGCGCCTAAACATCCCGTTGCCTAAAAGTATCGGCGCTTAGGTGTCCTAGCGCCTGAACTACCTGGTGCCTAAATATCCTGGTGCCTAAACATCCCGACGCCTTAACATCCAACGCCTTAAAGTCTCAGTGTATAAGCGTCTGCGCGCGTGAACGACATGGCACTTAAACATTCCGGCGCTTAAAAGTCTCGACGCTCAAGCATCCTGGCGTCCAACCATCCCCCTTACCATCCCGGCGCCTTATCATCCCGACGCCTAAACATCCCGGCACCTAAACGACCTGACGTCTAAACATCCTGGTGCCTAAACATCCCGTTGCCTAATAGTCTCGGCGCTTAGGCGTCCTGGCGCCTGTACTACCTGGTGCCTGAATATCCTGGTGCCTTAACATCCCGACGCCTTAACATCCGACGCCTAAAAGTCTCGGTGTATAAGCGTTCTCGCGCCAGAACGACATGGCACCTAAACATTCCGGCGCTTAAAAGTCTTGACGCTTAAGCATCCTGGCGCCCAACCATCCCCCTTTCCCATCCCGGCGCCTTACCATCCCAACGCCTAAACGTCCCGGCACCTAAACGACCTGACTTATAAACATCCTGGTGCCTAAACATCCCGTTGCCGAAAAGTCTCGGCACTTAGGCGTCTTGGCGCCTGAACTACCTGTAGCCTAAATATCTTGGTGCCTAAACATCCCGATGCCTTAACATCCAACGCCTAGAAGTCTCGGTCTATAAGCGTCCTCGCGCCTGAACGACCTGACGTCTAAACATCCTGGTGCCTAAACATCCCGACACCAAAAAGTCTCGGCACATAAGCGTCCTGGCGCCTTAACGACATAGCGCCTTGAAGTCTTTGCGCCTAAACTTCGACGCCTGAACTTCGACGCCTGGACATCTTATCTTCTAAACGTCCGGCGGCTAAATAGTGGCATCCAAACGGCGGCGCCTTAACGTCACGTACCCGTCATCAGGAATGATGTGGTACCTTGACATCGCCTGAAGCTTCTCCGGCTTTAGGGGGAAAAATGATGAACAAATTTTCGAATAACTGAGCTTAATTTAAAATCTTAAATTGTAAATATTCAAAATTGAACAAATTGTTATTGCAAATCTAAAAAATTCAATAAATTTTCAATTTAAATTTTCAAAATGAAACTTTCATAAAGTGAGTTGAATAATTCTGTATTCCATGCCTTTTAATTCAAGATTTTTTCTATTTATAATAAAAAATAGGATAGGTCTAGCGCCGAATCGATAATTTCGTAATTTGTTCCATTTTGGAGATTTACAACAGCAAATTCTCAAAATGAATATGAATTTGGCAATAAATAATGTTACGTAGATAGTGTTATATGTAATAGTGGTATACTGGATCAATATGGCGCTACGTGTTGATACCAGGAGGATGTTAATGATGGTGATCTATGGTTAATAATGAGATTATCGAAGGATTATGTTATATAAGTGGTTTTACAAGTTAATAGTGTTAATATGACGTTATGTAATTGTAAATGATTTCAGCAGAAGATTATGTTACGTTGATAGTTATATATGTTAATTATAATATGATGAGGAGATGTGGATACTAGGTGAATATGGTGCTATGTGTTAATTACAGAAGGTTATAATGGAAATGGTTTATAATTGATAATGATATTAGCGGAAGATTATGTTTTAAAATGATGTCGCAAGGTGTGACGATATGGTATTGAAAATGATATTAGCAAAAAATAACGTTACGTTGATAGTATTATTTGTAAGAGTCGATATGACGAAAGGATGTTATCGATGATGATGTTCGCGGGATTTAATATCGGCAGAAGATTATGTTACGTAAACAGTGTTATATGATAATGGTGATATAATGAGGAGATGTAATCAATAAGGACACTGGATCAATATGGCGCTATGTGTTGACACCAGGAGGATATAATGATGGTGATCTATGGTTAATAGTGAAATTATCGAAAGGTTATGTTATATAAATGGTTTCACAAATTAATAGTGATATGGTGACGATACATAAATAAAAATGATATAGGCATAAGATTATCTTGCGTTTCATCCTATTGGTGATAATGCCGATGTAGCTGATTCATTATTGATGATAATTTTATCCGAAGTTGCACAGATAGTCTTTTAGGTTAATGGCCCATGCTCGTTGGTGGTATTATCAAAAGATGATGTCATTCGTCAATAATAATGGTGATCCATAACTTATGATCAAACCACTGACATAATGTGAAATATTGATGCATAAATCCGAAAATTTCCGCATGTATTAAGTGCCAAAATGCATCCATCAATTTTGATTTTGACACCAAATCTGCATCATTTTTATCAAATGAGTATCAATCAGCTGAAAATCATATTGATCCAACTTGAAGAAGTAGGACCCAGGATTGTCTGCAATGTCGGAATAAAATCCGTCCCTTTGATCCGAGTCCGGCACCATGAGAAAATGATATGGCGTTGATTGAGGCTATAATGACGGTATGGCAGTCAGAAATGAAATTTCACATCTGCGTGTCAGGAAGAGCACTTCAGCTGCAACTGAAACTGCACTGAGTCCTATGCAATCGTGGGAATAGAAAGCATGTCTATGGATTGGAATTTAAATTTGCACTTGCCCCCATAGTAAGTCATATACATATGAATTCATATAGGACACATATCATGCTTGATATGCAAAATCTTGCGCACCTGCTAACCTGCGATCTGAATCTGAAATTGCGTTAATCTTCTGACTCATTTTCCTGATTAGTTTACAATATAGCCTTGATTACGATTTTTATCTTTGAGATGTTCTTCTCTAACTCTTTCTTGAAAAATACCTCATAAGAGAAACAGTTCAATCCTCAGCCAAAAGAGATTGATTTCGAACCAAACAGCTGCATCTCGCAACTAAAATATAACATCTCTGCCAAAAAGATGAATTCCAAATAAATATGTGATGTAAAACGTTTTCCATAAGTAAAAAGAAGATTCTCATAGAATGTGACGTAGGAGAAACATTTTTTATCAAGAGTAGAAGAAGTTTGCTGAAATGGTTTGATCATGTTGAGAGAATGCATGAAGGACGACTAACGAGAGAACAATATTTAGGTTGAGTGAATAGTAGCGTTCTCAAAGGCAGGCCAAAGATGGAAACAATAGAATGAAGATTCTCAAAGATTGTGATGCAGAAGAAACATTGTTCATCTAGAGTAGAAGAAATTTGCGGAAATGGTTTGATCATATTGAGAAAATGCATAAAGGACAATTAACGAGAGAAGTATATTTAGGTAAGCTGAATGGTAGCATACTCAAAGGCAGGCCAAAGAAGGAAACAATAGAATGAAGGTTCTCAAAGAATGTGATGTAGAAGAGACATTTTTTATCTAGAGTAGAAGAAATTTGCTGAAATGGTTTGATCATTTCGAGAGAATGCATAAAGGACGATTAACAAGTAGAATTAGGTTGGGTGAATGGTAGCATACTCAAAGGCAGGCCAAAGAAGGAAACAATAGAATGAAGGTCCTCAAAGAATGTGATGTAGAAGGGACATTTCTTATCTAGAGTAGAAGAAATTTGCGGAAATGGTTTGATCATGTTGAGAGAATGCATAAAGAACCAATTAACGAGAGAAGTATATTTAGGTTAGGTGGATGGTAGCGTACTCAAAGGCAGGCCAAATAAGGAAACAATAGAATGAAGATTTTCAGAGAATGTGATGCAGAAGAAACATTTTTTATCTAGAGTAGAAGAAATTTGCGGAAAGGGTTTGATCATGTTGAGAGAATGCATAAAGGACAATGAACGAGAGAAATATATTTAGGTTAGGTTAATGGTAGCATACGCAAAGGCAGGCCAAAGAAGGAAACAATAGAATGAAGGTTCTTAAAGAATGTGATGGAGAAGAGACATTTCTTATCTAGAGTAGAAGACATTTGCTGAAATGGTTTGATCATTTTGAGAGAATGAATGAAGAACGATTAACGAGAGAAGTATATTTAGGTTAGGTGAATGGTAGCATACTCAAAGGTTCAAGAAAGATTAATCCTGAAATATGAGGATGGAAGGAAGAGATGATGAGGTTACAGTAACGATATGTAAGATGGAGGCTAGGAGTGGGTCGGAGGACATCTGGATATATGGTAAGAGAGAAAGCACGAGGGGAATAAATTGAAACCCAGGGAAGTAAGAGATTATGGAAATTTGAAGAAAAATTAAGAGAGTGCAAGGGAGAGGAGTCAGCAAACAAATATTTGGAGCAGGTAGTAGAAAGAGGAGGGAGGGCGTTTGGGGTAACCGAAATGGAGAGAAGAGAGTTCTTGCCGGATGGAGGTATCATAGATGGGATGGGAGGAAACTTTGAAGAAATAAAGGAAAAGGATACACAAAAACAGTAATATAAAGATGAGAAAAGATTGAGGAGTCAAAATGTAATATACGGTATAAGGTGATAAAAAGGAAAGGACTACCAAATTATTTATTGAGAGGGTAAGGGAGAGAAATATGGACTAGGATAGCAAGATTTGGATTGGAGAACAAGGGCGGAGAAGCGATGTTTGGAGAAGATTACTAAATGCGGTAAAAAAATTGAACGAGGAGACTCATAATGCTTGATAGTTTATTTATGTTGCAAGCTCTTCGCGTGAACGCCTCTGTATCGTCGTGGACGTTAATTACGTTTATTCAACTATACCAATATTGATTGCGAGCCAACCTCTCCCAAGAGTCATGAGAGACAACTACTCAGAGAGGGGAAAAGACTGGTTGATGTCGCATCAGCCTATCCCTGAGCAGCACGTGCCTACTTGACGTTTGACGCAATTTAGGATGAATGAGTAAACAAAATGGCTCTCATGAATGAATGAATTCTGCACTTCTTTCTCGCAAAAAGTAAATAGTTGTCGTTTTTGTTGCCGATTCAGAATTTTACTGCTCCTAGTTTCTCTTTCGATTATTATTTTATGGAGAGAACCTTCTATAGAAAATTGGAGTTTCAAACTTGGATAACTTTTTCTCTTTAGTCAGAAAGATTCTTTCGTTCAGCTGAACCATCCGCGCACAGTAAAACCAAAGTGTGAATCAAACATTCATTTCAGTGTACCCACGAAGGAATAATAAGGAGACCCAACTGTCAGTGGTAAGCCCTTCGAGACTGGGGTTGTGAGTCCATGAAACGATTCATTGAAACATTGAAAGTTTCATGAAACAATGAAACGTTTCATGGGATCAAAGTTTCTGAAACTTTTTAAAATTTCACGAACACACGTCTGCGCTCGCGCACTCTTGTCAGGTTGAGGTTAGGTCATGTAATTTTTCTAATAAAATATTTTTAATCACATGTTTCTAACAATCAGGGCGTGATTAATTTTTTTAATTAGTTGAAACAATTGGGTTTGAAATACAAAGGATACAGTTGAATGTTCATATTTAATACTTGATACTATTTTTTCGAATTTTGAATTTTCCCGCCCTAATGTTTGAAACCTTGGGAACTTTGAAACGTTTCCAAAGTTTCAAGAAACTTTTCATTTGACCAAAGTTTCATGAAACTTTACAACCCGATTCGAGACTGGCAATAGAAACATTACCGTAAGTGTCAGACATATTCACTGGAAGATCCCGAATTCCCGTGCGCAGGCGCGCATTTGTCCTCTTCCTATGCATGGAAAAGTGGGTAAGTGAGAAAGTTTGTCAAATTGACGCAAGCTAGAGAGGTTGTGTTCTTTTCTTGATCTTCATACGAAAGATTCACCAAATAAATATATAAACAGTCTTCATTTTCCAATCAGGGTACGATGTTGCACATTAAATCTCTTACAATCTTGCAGCATGATTTTGTTCAAATCAAACTAAAAAATCTTTGACCGTATGATATGTGGAAGATAAAAACGTATCCATATAAGATGAGGTTGAAATATTTAACGGATTACAATATTTGCGATCTGTGGTGAGTAGATTACAGTCTACATTACTTACCACTTTTATAATGTACCTTTTTATGTTCACAAGTCTTAATGCTGGAATCCTTCACTTAACTACATCAAAAAACACTGTGATCAATTTAAATAATAATAGCTTCACGGAAAGAAATTTGGTACAATAGCGGCACTTATAGGCAACTTTGTTGCGCCAAACTGTAGTACTCCAATACGCCTTCTGTTTATGACAAATTGTTCTCCCTGTCAGAGAACGCTACGTTCACATTGTAGGCAACTGTCGTCTTAGAAACGGATAAACTAACCTTATGAGACAGACGCGTTTCGAAAATTGAAGTTGCTGCTGCTATCATGTCTTGCTTGCGCTCGCCTACTACAATGATTGCATCAGCTTTCAAAGGTTTATTTCCGTGTTGCAATGAAAAACATTTTGACACCTGCATCAAAACAAACGAACGTAACCGCTCTAAATTACGTCAATTTGATAAGATTTCTCACTCGCACACTTTTCCATGCATAGGAATAGGACAACTGCGCGCCTGCGTACGAAAACTTGGGATCTTCCAGTGAATATGTCTGGCACTTACGGTAATGTTTCTATTGCCAAGTGGTGAAACGGAGTTGGGTCTCCTTATTATTCCTTCGCGAGTGTACCATTTGCCTGCAACATCAATTAACCGACTTTTTTGGGTTACGAAGTTTTATTTTGACAACTTTTTCGATCTTACGCCATAGTCGGTAAACATTGCAGGATTCGTTATTTTCACCTTGTGATATTAGGCCACAACTCTATACATGCAGGTAGCTTGCATGCATGCAAAGAAGACGGTTTTTCACGTGGTACATATGATCCTGGATCATACCCTGGATAGAAGATAGCCATATATTTTGAGGTTAAAGCAGGAATTTTCCGATGTTTTTTAATTCACGCTGCCTCGAATGGGCATATTTACATAGTCAGCTGGCTGAAGAACGTACTCCACTTCACGGTTCCAACTCACTGATTTGTATAATACACTGGATAGAAGGTCACCATGTATTTATAGGTTAAAGCGCGTTCGAGATAGAAGCTATAGATACGAGTTAACACAGTCAGCTGACTTAAGTCACTTAAGAGAAGAATATACATGTATTTACGGCTTCAACTTGGCACGCGTTTGTGACGTCATCTTTTATTCAGGTCCTAATACAGATCAGTATCTGAGGGTCCTCTTTCCAGTAAAATAATCATGACACCATCTTAGTTTCACTCATTTTGGCCAATCATGAGGGTAAAGCTCACTATCTGGAATAACGAAATTGAAACTCCGGGATGGTCGAGTGAATCATCTTCCATTTGTGTGTTGCGCGTGCGAATTGAAGAAAGCGTGATTGTTAGCATCACCGACTGTAAAGAGCAGTTATGAACTTTTATAATCATAAAATGAATTGTAATTAGTGAAGTGTAAGTACCGACCGGTAACCCAGGACACTTAAACATTTTTATTAAAATGTGAAGGAGCAATCTCGAGACCAAAAGGCATGCGACCAAACTCATAGCGTCCATAAGGGTGTTTTCGAATATAGCTAGTCTTGTTTTTATAATATTGTTCCTGTTGTTATTGTTTTCTATAGTCACAGTTTTCAAAGGACCTCTACTTCGAGCCTTCGGCAAAAACCAAGTTTCTTCAAAATGATAACTGTTTATTATCACATTTGAAAAATCCCGACATTGTTGTTGAGTGTACGACTAATTGAGCAATAAGTAGATAATACGACAATTCGCGTATTTAAAGAAAAAACAGGACACCAGGACAGATGAGGTTGAAACAAGACAGGTTTGAGGTAAGGGTTACAATTATATAACAAATATGAGATTTCAACAAACATGGTCGTAATGTCGAACCAAAAAGTGAAATCTTTAACAAAATATTGATTTTTCTATCCACAAAACATGTTCAAAATGTCAGGAAAAAAACGCACACATTTCAACAAAATAATTGATTTTTTCTACCCCATGAAAAATCGAACTTTTGATGAAGAAGCTCAATTCCTAACTAATTTTTTTTATTTCTGACCAAATATAATTTCAGGAAAAAAGGCAAAGTTTAAATAAAATACATAAATCCTACGCAAATAGTTGAAGTTATAATTAAGAAAAATCTATTCCCAGGAAGAAGTTGATCAATATCTCATGAAGACAAATTAGAAAAAAAAAATTTTATTTCTACCCAGAAAAGAATTTCATTTTCCTGACATTGCTGAACTTCGGACGAAGAAAAGATAAGATGGAAAACAAATAATAAGTCCTGAAATTTGAACTCAGATGAATAATTCTCTACCAAAAAAAATCAAATTAGGAATATAATACCATTTGTTTCTCTTTCCAAAAATATACTTTTCTTTTGTAGAAAATTTTTCATTTTAGTGGGAAATCAATCTGTTTGGTTGCAAGTTTCGATTATAAGGTGTAATGTATTTTGGTATGAAATTCAATCATTTGGCTGTGAAATTTGCATATTTTGATAGAAAAATCGTTTTTTGGTACGAAAATTCCACAATATTTAGTAAATTTATTTATTTGACAAAGGATTTCTCAACTGCCTCTTCCCTTCTTTTTTTCTTCTTTATTTTCTTTTATCCATTCTTCTTTTGTTTCTTCCCTTCTCTCTTCCTACTTTCATCTCTTTCTTTTTTTCTTCCTTCTTTCCTTTCTTCCTTCCTTTCTTCCTTCCTTTCTACCTACCCTCAATTCTTCCGTCCTAATACTTTCTTCCCTACTTTCTGTCTTTTCACCTTTCTTCCCTACTACCTTCTGAGTTTTCTTCCTTCCTCTCTTCCTTTCTTCCTTCCTTCCTCCCTCTCTTCCTCTCTTTCTGTTTCTTTCCCATTATTTCCTACTGTCTTCTTTGCTTTATTTCTTCCTACCTCCCCTTCCCTCTTCCTACTTTTCTTTCTATCTTCTGTCTTATTACTTTCTTTCCTACTTTCTGTCTTTTTCCTTTTCTTCCCTTCTATCTTTTGGGCTCGCTTCCTCCCATTCTTTCTCTCTTTCTGTCTCTTTCTTTCCTACTGTCCTTTTTGCTTTCTTCCTTCGCTCCTCTCCTTTTTTCTTCCTACTTTTCTTTCTTCCTTCCTTTTTTTCCTTATTACTTTCTTCCCTACTTCCTGTATTTTTCCCCTTCTTCCCTACTATCTTTTCTGCTTTCTTCTTACCTTTCTTCCTCTCTTTCTGTCTCTTCCTCTTTCTTTCCTACTGTCTTTTTTGCTTCCTTCCTCCCTTTCTCTCTTTCTCTCTTCCTTTCTTTTCTTTTTTTCATCCTTTCTTTCTGCTATCTCCTTTCCGTCCCTCTCATTTCTTTGCTGTTCTCTTCTTCCTTCTATAGAATTTTTCTTTCTTCCTTTCTTCCATCCTTTCTACCTACTTTCCTTTCTTCCGCCTTATTACCCTCTTCCCTACTATCTTTTTTGCTCTCTTCTCTCTCCCTCTCTTCCCCTCCTTCTGTCTCTTTCTTTCCTTTCTTTTTCCTTCCCCCCTTCCTTCCTACGCTCATGCCTCTCCTTCTTGCTTTCTTCCTTTCTGCATTTCTTTCTCTTCTCCTTCCTCCTCTCTTTCTTCCTATCTCTCTATCTTCCTTTCTTACTATCTCCCTTTCTCCCGTACCATTAGTTTCTTCCTTTCTCTTTGTATTTTTCCTTTCTTTCTTCCTCTCTTTTTTCATTCCTTTCTTTCTATCTTTATTTCTCTCCTTTTTCCTTCCTTATTTCCTTTCTTTGGTCCTTTTTTGTCCCTTTCTTCATTCGTTCCGTCTCATTCCTTTCTCTCTTCCTCCCTTCCGTCTAATTTTTTTCTTCCTTCCTTTCTTTTTTTCATTTTCACTTTCTCGACTACTTCCTTGTTTTCTTTCTTCCCTTCTTCCTTTCTTCCTTCCTTTTTTTTTCTTTCTTCCTTTCTCCCTGCCTTTCTACCTACTTTCTTTTCTTCCGCCTTTTTACTTCCTTCCCTACCATCTTTTTTGCTTCCGACGCTCATGTCTTTCTTTCTTGCTTTCCTTCTCTCTGCATTTCTTTCTCTTCTCCTTCCTCCTTCCTTTCTTCCTTTCTTCCTATCTCTCTATCTTCCTTTCTAACTACCTCCCTTTCTCCCGTCCCATTACTCTCTTACCTTCTTTTTGTATTTTTCTTTCTTTCTATTTTCATTGCTTCCCTTTTTCCTTCCTTGTTTCCTTTCATTGTTTGTCTTTTGTCCTTTTCTTCTTTCCTTTCGTCTTATTTCTTTCTTCCTTTCTCCCTTCTTTCCTCCCGTCTAATTTTTTTTTCTTCCTTCCTTTCTTTTTTTTCTTTTCCACTTTCTCGACTACTTCCTTTCTTGCTTTCTTTCTTCCCTTCTTCCTTTCTCCCTTCTTTTCTTTTTCTTTCTTTCTTTCTATCTTTCATCCTTTTTTTCTTTCTTCATTTTTTCCTACCTTCATCCACTTCCTCTTCTCTTTTCCTTTCTTTCTCTCCTCCTTTCTTCTTTTCCTTTTTCTTTTCTTTCTACCTTTTTTCCTTTTTCCCTTCCTTCCATCTAATTCGTTCCTTCCCTCCTTTCTTTCTTCCTCTTCTTCTCGTCTTCCTTCCTTTCTGTGTTTCATCCTTCCTTTTATTCTGCCTTCCACCTTTCTTTCTTTCTTCGTTCTACTCTTCTTCCCTTTCTTAATCTCTATCTTCCTTTCTTCCATCATTTCTTCCTCTCATCATTTTTTTTCTTTTCTTCTCATTTCCTTCTTCTTCTTCTTCTTCTTCTTCTTCTCCTTTGTTTTCATGATCCATTCCTTTCAATAGAAAAGAAGTGTATTCATTCTCATTTCTCTATTTTGATTAAAAATTCCTGATTTTTCCAGTTTTTGAGCATTCTTTGATGTGAGAAATAATTATGAATAAACACTAATCAGGTAATAAGAAGAGTCTAGAAAATAGACCGAAACGGATACTGAAATGCGTGCTGCTGGCATAGTCGTTGGCAGGAAACTGGTGCCCTCCTCAGTATATTCAACTCAACACAAGAACACAAGAAATGTAAGGACTCGAGGTTGGTGAAATGTTGAGGTTTAGGGACATAAATTTAACGAAATTTCCGGAACCTTAAGGAGGGGAAAGGGGGAGTTAGGCATGTGAATGCCAGTAAAACAGCAGCTTATTTCCCATGCGTTTTCAGCGCGCCCGCGTGCCATACAGGGCGCGTAACCCCCGTAAGCGTAAACCAGCCGCGAGTTTACGATCCCATATACCCACCAACTTTATTCTTTTATTACAAATAACGAATATTTTCTGACCCTGCCTCTATATGCACCACTTTATATCGTCTTTACGTGATACTCGCGTGCCTCGCTCGCTCACTTTTTACGAACTCAAATATTTACAAGGATCAACACCTTCAGACACTTTCATCCAATACCAGGTCATTATTTTGTTTCCATTTTATCAAATTTCATCCCAAATTCTTTTTGGGTAAATTTTCATTATGATTAGTATTTAGGAGCCCTGATGGTTCGGAACTCACCTTAAGGTGCAGTAGTGGGGAGCGGGTGTAGTGCTTGGTGGTGGGGAGTAAACAAGTTAGACATAGGATGTGTGAAGGAATAAAAGAGAGGTACAATGACATAAGAGACGAAATAGATGAATTCCGATTTAGATAAATAAATTTCGAAACAAAAAATAACTTTTTCAAAACCAAACAGTTGCATTTTCAATCAGAATTTTTATAAAAATAGGAAATAATTTTAACCAAATAAATTTCCCAGTGAATGCAGAAAATAAAGCAATTCCAATCCAAAATGACATTAGGGTCTTTGCCTCAAACTGATTCATTATTTGATGAATTATTTACTAATAAATTAATTTCCTTCAATTAATTTATTTTTCCTATACATTTGTTTTAAACCAAATAATTCGATTTGCAACTGAAAAAGATTAATCGCAACTAATAATGGATTATTTATATGATCAGTGAACAAAATTAGTTTTACCGTGACTGGAATAGTTGAATGTTAATTTTAATAATGGATCTCTTTTTTTTCGACCAAAATAGAAGAATTATAATTCTCAACATGAACTATTATAATTAATGTTTCGAGTGAAAAAATTTCAACAAATTATATTTTCAATAAAAAAAGGCTTACTTCTCAACGGAAGAATTACATTTTAAGTAAAAAAATTGAATTTCACACTTGAATTTTCCTATTTTATCCAAGATGATCAATTTTTTTCGACTGAAAAAGACAAAAATTCAACAAACTTTATGAATTTTCACAAAAAAGATTGAGTTTTGAGAAAACAGTTAAATTTCAGAAGAAAAAAATTTTTTAACGCAAAGGTTGATGATATTTCAAATAAGAAAGATTTCTCTTCCTAATTGAAAAAAATTGAATTCAATCAGGAGAGATAAATTCTTAACAAATTATATTCTAAAAAAAAAAGATGCCTCCGAAACGGAATTATTTGATTTTAAGTAACATAATTGAATTTTCGACTGCAAATGTTGATTTTTTAACCACGATGATTGACTATTTACTAGAAAAAAAAAATTTCAACGAAAATATTAAATTTTCAACCAAAGACAGTAGGTTTTAACAATAGAGTTAAATTTTCAAACAAAGAAAGGTAAATTCTCTAACAACAATGGATCACCTACATTTCTATTCAGAAACATAGATTATAATCGATTTTTTTATACTTCGCTATCTATCTATCTATTACTATCTATTATAATCCATCATAATGTTTCTGATAAACTGATAATTATCAGTTGAAAAAAAATTAATTTCTAAAGACCGAAGTTAATTTAAACACTACATGAAATAACTGAACAAAGTAGTTTCACTTCTAGCCAAATAGTTCAACTTAAGATCAAAACATATTACTTATCATTATTATTATTATTATTATTATTATTATTATTATTATTATTATTATTATTGAACAACAATTTTATTGTTGGTATTTTTACAAGAAAGATTATAATTCAATATCGAAAATTATTTTGTTTATTTAGAAAGCACAAATTTTCAACAAAGAAGATTGAATTTCAACAACAACAAATTGTTTCCCGACAAGAAAAAGATTCTTGAACAGAAAAATCCAAATTTTAACTTACTTATTTCTTACCTATAAACAATGATTCCCAACCTGATTGTTAATTTTTTAATCAGGCAAAATCAATTTCCAATTGAAAACGGAAAAATTTATTCACTTGAAAAAATAATTCTCCAAACATAAAAGAAATGAATTTTCCACCAAATAAATTCAACGAAAAAATTAGAATTTTTAAGAATATATTAAAATCCAAATTTTGTTTAAAAATCAACAGACTTGGTGGAGAATTTTACTATCAGATGGAAAATCACCTTTTTTTCAAAAAACTTATAATTTTGGGTTAAAAATTGAACTTTTATTTGCATAATTTGTCCTTTCGGATTAAAGATTCCACAAGTAAAATTAAATTTTTTTCCTTCATATAATCATTATTATTCTTTCATTTTATTTTACGATTCTGACTGGATAATAATTTTTTTGTGTTGAAAATTCAATAGATTGGTGGAAAGTTAAACTACTTTTTTAGGAATAAATCTTCTTCATCGAAAATTTTTCATTCCACTTGAAAATTTCTCCCCTTTGTCGTAAATTTGACTTTCCGATAAAAATGCATAAATTGTGTTGAAGGATTCATCTATCAAATCAAAATTTCTAATATTTTATTTGAAATAGTTGTTGTAACTAACAATCCTATCAGTTCGTTTCTCGTTAAAAATTGATCTTACTTAGTTGAAATTTAACTATTTTTTTGGAATTTTTCAACTTCTGAACTGAAAAATGATTTTTCAGTGAAATATCGACCCTTTTTTGGAAATTTCTATTTTCGAATTAAAAAAGAATTATGAGATTCTTCTTCTGTTTTAAAAAATCAACTGTTTTGTCGAGAATCAATATTTTTGGGTTATTAGAGAGTTTGAAAGTTAAACAAAAATCTCTTCTGTTAAAAATTTATGAACTTCGGATTGGAAGTCGAACTTTCTTATGAAACAATCGTTGGTTCGAATAATTATTCCAACAAGTTTCTCTCTTGAATAACAATTTTTTCGGTTGAAAATACATATTTTTTAGTCGAAGTTTTATCTTTTCGATAAAAAATTTAACAATCGTTTGGACTTTAGTACCTCCTCGACAGAAAAATCTTTTTTGGTTGAAATTCAAAGTTTTGGTTGAAAACTCAACTGGTTAGGTTGATAATGATTCAACTCTTAGAATGATAATAATCTCTTTTGTTGCATATTTATCATTTTGATTTGAGAATTCAACTTTGTTGTGAACTATTCGTCTTTTTGGATCGAAAATTAAACAACTTACTTGGAATTTGTTTTCTCCTCGATGAATAATTGTTCTTTTTTGTTGGAACTTATTTCTTTTGGTAGAAGTTTTTTTTTTTTTGGTTTTTAATTTATAATTTCTTATAAATCTTCCGATAATCAATATGTTTTGGGTTATGATTCAACTATTTCGTTAACAAGATTTCCTTTTTTTGGAATGCAATTGTTTTTCTCAAATGAAAATCATTTTTCGTTGAAATATCAACTACTATAATTGTTTTTGGGGAAAATTTGGAAAAAAGTGAAAGTTTCTCTCCTTTGTGGGAAATTTAACTTTCTAGATCGACATTCAACATTTCTGTTAGAAGTCTCAACTTTTTTAGTTGAAAATGGAACCCGTTTTTATTGCATTTTGTCAAAAATTAATGTTTCTTGATAGAAAATACACCTACTTGGTTGAGATTTTTAATAAGTTGTTGAAAAATATTTCCTTTTTTGCCAAAACCTAATACTGTCTCTCAAAATATGATACTCATAGTAAACGAAATATATCACTTTGGTTAAAAATTTTCATATTTTTGAGAAAATATTTTTTTTTCTGTTTGGAATTTGGACAATTTTGTTAAAACCTAATCCCTTTCTCGACTGAGAAATCTTCGCCGGTGGAAAAATCAGTTCCTGTCCGTTTAATGAAAAGGAGCATTGGGCATGGTTAGTGCTTGGATGGGTGTGCGTTAAAGAATGCCGCGGTGCTGTTAGCATGTTCGCAGAAAACTGGTGCCCTCTTCTACATTAAATACAACTGATTATGGCTCTTCACGAGTTACACTTACCCCGTTAGGGATTGTGGACTAAAGGTCCGAAAAAGGAAGCTTTGAGGCTCTCCCCAGTTTTGAAGCATTTTCCGGTCGATAGAAGGGTACCCTTGTTAGAGCCTGGCTTGAAGCTCTAGCTAGAGCCTAGCTACGACAGCGTAAGAAAATTAGTCTCACACTCTTTATTTCAGAGCCCGTTCCAAAACAGGTAAAACTATACAGGGCCCTACGAAATCCCAATTTAAGTTTCTTAATAGGTTTCCAGGAGAATTCCACAGAAGCACGAAAACGTGATGGCGAACCAAGTTGAAATTGAAATGATCTATTTTTAGAGAGCCTAAAAAATAAATTTGAAATGGTGATGATGTAACGAGCGGAATGTGTGAAACAAAAGGCGTGGGTCCGGTTTGTGATAAAAAACAGCCGCAATAACAGCAGAAGTAACCTGAAACTGCTGCAGCAGAGATATCATCACCACTGACATCTACGTTAGCGAGTTGAGTTTATGGCAGTTCGCCATAAACTTCCTCTGTGTACCGGGTGTCGAGTTGGATGACCAAGGTGGTCCAGATTAGAAGATGAAAAATTAAATGAATATATTTTTATTCAAAAGAATGAAGAGAAATTGCGGTACAATTTCATTATTTGTTACGAAAATTTGAGCTTTCAATTTATATATTCCATGAAATAGAAGAATGTAACCTTACCAGGCCACCATCCGAGACACACTCCCTTCTTCTTAAAAAGTACGGATGCAGATGTTTAATCGGAAAATATAACCCGAGTAGGCTACCATCCGAGCCACGCTCCCTTCCTTCGTTCCGCCATCCCTCCTTTCCTTCTTTCTCCCACTCTCCACGCGCCGGTGTTTCTCGGATGGTAGCATGCATGGGAGCACCAGAAACTCTTCAGTTTTTTTCGAAGATCATTATAGATTCGAAATTTGAAAGTTAATGTCTGATCTAAAAATGGATGTTACTCGAACACTATTCATTTGAAATTTAAAGCTTGTAGATGAATCGTTTAATTACTAAATTTCCTTTAATGCTTACGAACATTGAATTACTTTCAATCAAATAAACTTACTATTGAACTTGGATTTATATACATGATTGATAACAATAAGCATGATATAATTGAAGTTAAAAGTTCCAGATGAAAGTTTTCTCCTTTTTTTTTGGTAAAAAGACCAGTTTTATTCTTTCGGTTGGGATATAATAATTGACTTTTAAAAAGACATATTTCTAGACAGATGATCCCCCGTTTCGGATTCAAGATTCAAAAGTCATCCAGAAGTCAATTCAGAAAAGTCATATTTCTTGGTCTGAAATTCATCTTGTATGGTTGAAAATTGGACCTTTTGGAGTGAGAATCGAATACAATCATATTCTTGGTTTAATTGAAAACTTCATCTTTCCGATTAGAAATCCATTTTTCAAATTTTATTCAGGGGCCGCGAAAGGTATTTCCAAGCGGGTGGGCTCAACTGCTCACGGCAACAAAGAAGCAAAAACAAAAAGGTCATTGGACAAAATTATGCACAGAAATACCTGAAAAACTGGGAGGGGCTCAGCCATCCCCATTTTTCGTTCGAGGGGGGGGGGGGGGCGTAAGCCCCCTTAGCCTCCCGCTTCCGCGGCCCCTGATTTCATTCTAAGATTTCCCGCTCGGATTCGAACCCAGGCCCTCTCGTCATATAGACGAGTGCTCTCCCAACTGAGCTACGGCGCGGTCCGTCGTTCCTCTCTCCACAGAAAGTATCAACTTTCTAGCCATACTAATATACACACCAATGGAGTTTAATTCTAAGATTCCTATTTAAGTTATCTTGACCAGTTATGTCTGAAGACTCTGTTATCCATCCGCAAACCAAGGGATCTACCGCATTACTGACCAATTTAACTAATCGATTACGACTTACGGCTCCACTGCGATCGTGGGTCGCCGTAACCCCGAACGGTATCTCGCAAACCCTTGGTCCCTCGCAGTTCTCATTAAAAAACAGCATTCATTTTATCAACATGGAATAGATTGATCATTTTCAAATAATAGATCATTATTATTATTTATAATAATGATAATGATGATGATTATTATTATTATTATAGTAAGAAAGAGAGCATAGCTAAAGTGAGAAAAGAGATCAGCGAGAATTGTCGTAGCTCGTAAGATTTTTGTTGAGTAGGAGTACAGCGTGATACGGCTTTACAGCGACTGTGAGTCGCACCAACCTCAAACGGTATCTCGCGAACCCCTAGTCCCTCACAGTTCTTATAGAAAACAGCATTCATTTCATCCCCATGGAATAGACCGATCATTTCCAAATATTAGTTTATTATTTCTATTATAATAGTAAGAAAGAAAGGATAGGTGAAGTGAGAAATGAGATCAGCGAGAATTGTCGTAGCTCGTGAGATTATTGTAGAGTAGGAGTACAGCGTGATATGTCTTCACAGCGACCGGAGTCGCACCAATTCCGAACGGTATTTCGAGAACCCTTGGTCCCTCGCGACAAACGCACTGCAGCTCTGTTGGGAGAGCAGTAGAGCACTCGTCTGAATGGCGAGAGGTCCTGGGTCCGAATTTCAGCGTGTCGGAAAAGGCCCTCCTTTATTCATAGAAAGTTGTATTCAAATCCATTTTTTAGTAGAAAAACAATCCTTTCTGGTTGAAATTTACCGTGTGTTTGAAATTCGTATTTTCGAGTGCTATTATATGATTGGTTTGGTTAGAAATCTCACCCTTCCGATTGAAAACACATATTTGGGTAGAAAATCAACTCTTATGGTAAAATTGAACTATTTGTGGAAAATTCGTCTTCTTGGATAGAGAATCCGTCCTTGTGGGATAAAATTAATATTTTTTTAGGAAAGTCATTTATTATGCAGGATTTACTGTACTCATTGGTTAAAAATGTGTTTATTTTCTTTATAACAATTTATCCATTTCCTTTTAGAGTCTCATCCGGTCAACATTTTTTTTTTAATAAATCGTTTTTGGTTGGGAATACTGTTTTGTTGAGCATTCGTTCATTCTTTTCTTTTGTTCTGTTTTATAGGAATTATCTGTTAGGTTTGAAATTTAGTGCTTCCGTTCCGAAGCCGTTTTTTTGTTTCTGAAAAATTGTCTTTTATGGAAAATAGTAAATTCTTTTCGATCAAACATTCTACTTTGAAATTTTGACTGGGAATCCCAAGAATATGGTACTCACAATTTTTTTTCTTCGGGAAGAATTCATCTTATTCGGGGGTTTTCATATTTATTGTTGAAAAGCGGTCCTTATTTGGTAATTCTATCTTCCTGGTTGAGGATTTATCTTCTTGATTAAAAATCTAAAAATTCTGTTGGAAAGTCATTCTGCTTGGTTGAAGAATGATTCCTCTGACCAAAAATTAAAATATTTTCTTGGAAATTTATCTTTTTTATAGAAAATCAATCTGCCAGTTTTAGAATCAATGTTTTTAGTCCAAAATCCTTTATTTAGTTCAAAATTCATATTTTAAGTAGAATTTCATGAATGTTTTCGACAATTTGTCTTTTTTGAGGACATTGAACACCTCGGTAAAAAATTTCACAATTTTTTTGTAAAGTCATCCTTTTTGGTGGAACATTTATTTTTTCCGTTTAAAACTAAACCGTTATGTTGCAAATTATTCTTTTTTCGAGAAATAATTAATTTTTTAAAATAAAAATGTTGGTGTCTCGTTTCAGATTACCAATTACTTTTTTTTGTTGGAAAACTCAAGCATCCATTCTTCTAATGTACACTTTATGTATTTTAATTAAAATTGATTTGTTTGATTGAAAATTAAATCATTATTTTGGAAATTTGTATTTATTCTTACATTTAGAATGAGTTTTTCTCATTTATTTTTTCTCATTCAAAAATTCATTTTTTTCCCTTAGAAATTTCAATATTTTGTTAGAAACTATTTTTTTGGGGTTCAAACAATTCTTTGTAACTAAAAATCAATCTTTTGTAGAGGGAAATTCAACAAATTATATAAAATTGTATACAATATTATATAAAAAATTGGGAGAAGTTGGGAGAAAATTACTATATCTTGTTGCAAATTCTTCTTTTTTGGGTTCACAATTATTTTTCGACTAACAATTGCACGTTCCCATTCATAGTAAAAAATTCAGCTTTTTAGTAAAAATTGTACCATTATGTTGGCAAATCATGCATTTTTCAAAAAATCTTTTTTCACGTGAAACGTTTACTTCATTGGTCAAAAATTTATTTCCTCGCTTAAAAATTGGAATAAACGATTTTACTAAAAGACAACTCTTTCGATTGTTAATTTGTTTCTATAGTGAAAATTAAACAATCAAGTTGGAAATAAATCTTTTGAAGAGGGACATTAAAAAAATTATATAAAATGGTATAAAATTATACAAAGTTTCTGAAAAAAAATTATTCTCCTTTGTTAGAAATTCCACAGCTTCGTTAAAATTATTTTTTTTTGTTTAAAATTCAACTATATTGTATAAATTTTACTTTTGACTTAATAATTATTTGATCAACACAAACTGCACTTTTCCTTATTTGGTTGGAAATTCATCTCCTTAGTGCAAAAATTCAACTAGTGTGGGGAAAATTAATGTCGTATGTCGCAGATTCTTCTTTTTTGGGTTCAAAATAATTTATTGACTGAAAATTGCACTTTCCCATTTATAGTCAAAAATGCAGCATTTTAGTAAAAATTTTGATATTATGTACAATAAATAATTGTGGTTCACAAAACCATATGTTTCGTTGCAAATTAATAGATGGATAATATTCAACGGTTTTCAAAAATGAATCCTTTCAGCTTAGTAATTTATTTTTTTGGTCAGGAATTGAACAGATTTGTAGAAAATGCTTCCCACTCCATAAATTTCTTGATTAAGAATTATGTTATCATTCATTTTTTCCGAAATATGATCCTTTTTTTTTTTGGAAAAAAATTCATTGTTCTGGAAGCTCAGCATAGGCACGAACCATTCCAGCTAAGAATAATCTTGAAGTCGGTAAGGAAGGAATTTGTTTTCTCAAATATCCCATTTTTCCAAATTCGCATGCTGAAGAAATCACTTTGTAATATAATGATATTATAAAGGTTTAGAAGTCAACCAGAGAAAATGTAATTCTTTACCAGGGATCCCAGGAATAGCCTATAATTTTTGTTCGAAGTTCGAGTGAGCAACTTCACAAGTTGCTCACTCAAACTTTGTTCTCGAATTATAGGTACTGCCTCTCTTTCTCTAGCCAACATGGAAGCTCAGCATAGACACGAGCCATTATAGCTGAGCATAGTCTTGAAGTCGGTAAGGAAGAAATTTGTATTCTTAAATGTTCCTTCTCTTTTGAAATTTATATGATAAAGAAATCAGTTTGTAATTACGATCTTTATGAATTTTTAAGGGTCAAACAGAGAAAATGTTATTTTTTACCGGAAAAGACTGGGAATAGCCTGTAATTTTTGTTTAGAGTTTGAGTGTGCAGCTGCACATTATACCACCTATCTCCCTCTAACCAACATGGGAGCTCAGCAAAGACACGAACCATTACAGCTAAGAATAGTCTGAAAGGCGGTAAGGAAGAAAATCGTATTCCTAAATGTTCCATTTCTTTCGAAATTTATATGATGAAGAAATTGGTTTCTAATGATGATTTTCATGAAGGTTCAAACGATATAGACTGAACAGTGTGAAGTTGCTCACAGAGAAAACGAATTTTCACCCTACGGAGAACATGAAACTTCATTTTCACAAATTTTTCATAACTTTTTATTCAAGAAAAGAATTGCATCAAATCCTTTCCTTTGTTCTAAATTTGTGAGTCCCGAATTTTTTGTCGTTTTTGCGAAGACGAAATAAATTACCCTTTGTCTCGTCTTGAGCGGTCTTTTTAGAAACTGGTCGAGTTTCACAGGTCACCCTCTAGGTCGCTATCAGCGTTGGATCGGTCGTAGAAAAATTAAAAAACAAATTCTCGCGCAGATTACACGGATATGCACCGGCACTGTCTTTGAGGTACCCTTTTTTAGTCGGCATAATAAATCCCCCTGCGAGAGATTAGATGAATTGATCCAGTTTGGATTGTTTGGTAAACAAGGTACCTGTTACGCGGAAATTTGTACTGCATAAAAATGCAGCTACCGTTCGATTTAATTCTGCATCTTTTCTTTTAGTATATTTGAAATCATCAGATTCAGTTTCGCGATCGTAATTTGAATTCTGAATAAAGTAGATAAATTTGGATTGAATTTAAATTTTCAAGAAGTCAAATTTTCAGCCAAACAGAGGAATTTGCAAAAAGGACGATGGATTTTTTGAGGAAAAGATGAATTTTTAGCAAACTTATTCAAATTTCAATAGAGGAGTTTCGAAATTGAATATTTTTCAAACCGAGAATTGTATCTTCTCTCTGGAAAGAATAATTCTGTATCGAAAAGATAAATTTTCAATCGGAAAAATTAATTTGTACCAAACCAGTTGTTGAATTTCCAAGCAAAAAAGTTGAGTTTCTGGAGAAAAATGTAACAGTTGATATTTCAACCAAAGAGGTTTCAAATAAAGAACAGATGCGCTTAACAAAATAGAATTAATTTCCGAAATTGGATTTTCAGTGAAAAAAAAATTTTTTAACAAAAAAAATTTTCAGCGAAATAGTCGGATCTCCAACAAAGGAAATGTGTGTTTAACCGAACAAATGAGTTTTGGGAAAAGTTGTTAATTATTAAAATCTAAACTCAATACGAAGAGCTTCCAACCAGAGATAGAATAATTAACATTTCAGTAGAAAAAATTATTTTCAACAGAAATTTTCTATGAGGAAATATTTTCCGTCCAGGAAGAGAAGAATTTCATTCAAATGGTTAAGTCACGAGGCCGAGGAATTGACCACTCGTAAAGTATGGTGTACACCCGTGCTGAATTATCCTGAAGTATCTCCAAGTACCTTCACGTACTCAAAATTTCCTAAAGTACATTGGAATATCCTGATGTACATTAAAATATCTCTAAATATCCAAAAGTACCTCAAATATATTGAAGTACTTCGAAATATCTTGAAATATCCTGAAATACCTTGGAATATATTGGAGTACTTTGGAATATCCTGAGGTACATTAA
>WSXT02045594.1:0-13162 GCA_011762715.2 Neuroterus valhalla | reverse complement strand
GGGAAATACGTGTTAAACTTCACGGGGCTTGCGGCACCTCTAAATATTTTTTTTTTTTCAAAACAAAAAATATGCATCCATTTTTTTGTGTATTCGAACAAATTTCCGGGCGTTTTGCATAAAAATTCGAAAAAAATTTTTTGTAATGCATTTTTGGACCAGCCTAATCAACAGCCGTGAGGCCGGCACTACAACAAGTGGCCCTAAAACAACAGATGAGTGTATCATCATATCAGGAACGAGAGAATAGGTAGGGCTCTAAAAGAGGTCTGCAACCAGAAAATTATCGCAGCTCTTGAGATTTCGATAGAGTAAAGCACAGCGCGACAACTCTCCATCGCGACCGTAAGTTGGACCAACCCCGAGCGGTATCTTGCAAACTGCTGGTCCCTTGCTGTTCTCATTAAAAAGTAGTGAACATTTCATCATGATGTAAAGTGATAATGTTTGAATAGTGAGTATGATGCTTGGAAGGAAAGAACCGTGGCAAGTGCTAGGCAGACAACTAGAACAGGTGAAGAGGGGATAGACATGGAAACAACCCATAAATAGAAGAACTATTCCAATTTTCTGAACGAACCCAACAATAGGGTAAAAGCGGGTTATAAGCTCTGTCCGGATATTGATCCTATTCTTTATGGTTATCGTGTGATACGATAGATAATAGTGTTATGTTGTTCACAACAGTGTTGTAACAGGAATCAGTCAAAGTAAGTACAAAAAGCCGATTCTTTTGTTTTTAATTTTCGGAATAACTGCATTTATGTGTGAGTAGAGGTCTCCCAAAGGGACAAAACTTTTTGGACAGTTGATTTCTAAGTGGGATTTACTACTCGTTACTTAATTTGCACTAAACCGGAAGAAAATATAAACAATGAGAGTTTATTAGTTGGACTGATGGAAATAATAGATAAAACCGAAAAATAAACGCTTGTCTTTTTATAATCTGTGTATATTTTATGACATCACAGCGAAGTTTTACCAAAAAATTTCCAGATCCCTCTAAAAAACATTCCGCATGAAAATTCGGGAAAGTGGGGGAAAAGCGCTTGCCCTTAAAAACGCTTGCCCCACGTAGAAGAACCAACAAAAAAGATCTAAACCTCCCGAATGCACTTAGATGAGGCTCTTTTCAGGACAATGAATCGTGGTAGGTTTCTCAAAAGAAAAAACCCGAAAAAAATGGATTTGGTCAGGGGCGCACAGAAGCTGAAGGGGGCCCGGAGCAGAATATTGTGATATTGTAGGGCCCTTATTTCCAAATTCGCGTATTTATGGCTTAATGGCTTCAGTGGGGCCCCCTTGGGCGCGGGGCCCAGGGCAAATCGACCCGCTTGCCCCTCCCTCTGTGCGCCTCTGGATTTGGTTCTCTTTCGCTTGGTTTTCAACGTTGGGCAAACGTTCCTTGGGGCAATCGCTTTTTCCTCACTTTCCCGAATTCCCATTTGGAATGTTTTTTGAGGGGATTGATAATAACAAACCTTTTGCATTTCACGAGCTGCCGATTCATTTAGTCGGTCCTTCTTACTAATTTACTTCGTAACTTCTGACTGATTTATAGTTGATGACTTTGCAGCATTCGGAGTTATCAGAAATGACTTCCAATCAGTAAAATTCGACTTATTCAGAATAGAACATTTTTGCATTTTCTTCCCTCAGGTCCTTGTACTTCGAAACGGATGTTACAGCAAATCTTCCATAACCTTGTTTTTAATTTTATTATAGAATCAGCAATGATGAAAATATGTTGAAAAAAAATTAGGACCTTGAAGCTTTTTCCTGTTCAGAAACGGTTTCATTCAGAGGAATCTAATTCTGGATTTCTTCCCTATATGTAAGGATCACCGTAAACAAACTTCTTCAGGTTCGCTCTTTCCTCGCTCGTGATTTGAGGTGAACTGCTTCTATCTTTTCTCGTCTGATCAAGTTGGTTTAGTGGTAGATGTAGATCCATTCTGTGGCCTTTAAACTGTCTTCAATCGAAGCTGACAGAAGCCGCGCCTCTTGCCCCCGAAAGGAAAGCGCCGTGCCTTCTATCTGCACGCAAGTTCTATGCCACGGTCGTTTCTTGAGAACAACTTTGGACGTGATGCCGGAATTCAAAAATTATCTACTCTAAATGCGTAATAAAATGACCTTACGTAAGATACAAAAAGTGAAAGCATATCGATCCCCGTTTACATGGTGTTACATTCCAGGCATTGCCACCCATTCCAATTCTGTTGTAACCCAGCGCTGATTCGTTGAGAGCGGGTTCGCAGGCTGCCGTTGAGTGGTTAAAGTCACTACCACTCAACAAGGCCGATTTTGAAATAAGAACACCAATGTTTATGTTTACTTCTTCTGTATTCCCTCATCCACTCCTCCACCTGTCCTTCCTCCCCCAGGGTCCTTACCACGTTCTCTTGCCAGCTTTCTTTATCTTCCATTCCTCTCATGCATCCTTCACATACATGTTCCTATGTTTGTTCTTCCCATCCACATATTCTGCACTTTATTTTTCCGTTTTCTTCCCAATACATCCCTTTCCTGACCTCATTCCCTAATCTAAATTTTGCTATTCTTGTTCATCTCATTTCTCCCCATCCCTTTTCCAAATACTTTGGTAATCCTTCCTTCGTTATTATCTTATACCATTTATTGTATTTTGATTCCACTATCCTTCTCCATCTTTTTAATAATTGACTTCCCTCCTATTTCTTACCCCCTTAGTTTTCCTTCAAATTTTCATGCCCTCTTCCCTGTCCTGAAACTCAATTTATCCCTCTGTGTTTCCTCTTTCACCATATATCCAGGTGTCTTTCAATGAACTTCTATAGTCCATCTCATATATCGTTCCTGTATCCTTCCCATCTCTTTCTTTTCCTCCCGTCCCCATATTTCTGCTGCACATCCTAAAACTAGCTATACCAGGGTATCAAACTACCACATTCTCCTCTCTCAATCTTTCTCGAATTTTCATTTTCCTATTCCCCACACCTGCTTCATTACCCCTGCCACTTTGTTTGTTCTTCCCCTTATATGTGCCTTTGGATATCCATTTGCTCGCAAGGTATATCTCAAATAATTAAACTCTTTTACTTCTTCTATCTTCACTCCCTCCCATCTCCCAGTGCATACTTTTTTTCTTCCCCTTCCTTTTCTAAACCACATCAACAATCGCCTTTTCTTCAACATAGCCTCCCTCTTATATTTCCTATTCTTCGATTTCACCAGCGGCATTTTATCCCTTCTTCCATCATCCCTTTCTATACTCTTTACTTCTTCTACCAGTACCTTCGCATTTTTTCTATCCAGCACTTCTTGTACATCTTCCTTCATATTTCCCCCTTCAACTTTCTGGATTGCGTTTTGTACATTTTTTATCCTACTTTCTGACCCCTATACTCTTTTCTTTGACTCCTCCTGCTTCTCTAGTTGTTGGTCTAGGCTCTGCATCCTTTTCCTAAAGCTTCCCTTTACTTTCTCCCATTTTTCCATTTCTCTCCTGACTTCCACCATTTCCCGCCTTACATACTGTTTTACTCCTTCTCTCCGTTCTTCCCGTCTCTTTCCCTGCATTTCCATCACCTGTACAATCATTTTATAAATTTTTTCTAAATGTAGGGTCTTTCGATGCTCCTCTAGTCGTATCTCTGCTATCATCCATCCTCTCACCACTACTACTTTATTTCCCCGGTGGTGTCCTAATCATTTTTGGGGTTCTTAGGTTTACCCCTACATCTTCTATTTCCTCACTTCTCCATTCCCCTCTTTTTCTTTCAATAGGACTTTCGATATATCCCAAACTTTTCGCTCTTAACTCATTCCTTTCTAATGTTTCCCTATATTCACCCCCCACCTACCTTTGTTTTTCCTCTCCTTTTGGCGTTCCAAAAACTCAATCCCCGGAGTCCCTTTCTTCCTTGCTTTCACTTCCCACATCACCCATCAATCACATTCGAATCTCCCGGCCTTTGACCTCAACGTCTCTGGTGCTCAAACCCTGTACTTACGCCACGATCTATGACGTCACTCCAAACTGACTGTTGTACCTCAATCACACAAATCTGTCTCTATCGTGAAAAATATCCACACCCCAACTCTCCACTTTCTCACACCATTCACCCTCTCACTTACGAACCCTCTGAACACACTTTTAACACCTCTTCTCAATTTCGATCACAATCCAACAGAAACTTCTTACCAAACGTGAACTGTGTCTATAAACATGCACGCGAAGGTTGGCATTTCTAAACAGAATGGAATCATAAAAAATCCAAAGTTCACTCTACATCCGGTCTGACTGGCGAAAAAAACCAATTGATGATACCGGAATAAGGCCCATGACTTATCTTTCAAATAAACTATTTTAACGTTAAAACTCAACTTCATTAATGATGCTTCGAAGTTTGGGCAAGTATAACCTAGTCTAGGATGAAGAGAAAGTGTTGCAACATTCGTGGCAATCTCGTGTAATTCAGAGCTGGCATTATAACAAATATTTGCTTATGTCTCATGCATTGTAATAAGTGTGTGGTACTCGGAGTGTACTTTTTTCTTCAGCATTCGAAGAGCTATTTACAAGTCCATTATTAACTTGTGCTTATCTACAAGAAATGAATTCGAATTTGGAGACTCTTGGCGCGCTTTCCAGAGTTCGCTGGTGGGCATTTTGATTTGTGAACGAGTCACACCATCACACCAGGTTAAACTAGCTTTATTCATTCGATGCAAGTTTACCTTCTACGAGTGTGTTATATTTCTTTCAGAGATTTCAAGTTCATGGCAATTTAAGTTGGAAGTAGAAATAAGGTGCACAATTTTCAAAATATTCCGGACAGTTTAGCATGCCATCATCGCAGTCAGTTGGCAGGAGTGCCTCGATTTTTATGAAAATTTAACTTTTTTCGATTTGATATTTATTAGTAGGTTTTGATGAAGAATTCAAATTTCCTTTTCCTGAAATAGACTCTTCTTCCATAATTCGTTCTTCTGGTTGAAAACTCGACAATCCTATTTCCATTTATTCTCTTCTTGACTAAAGAAGATTGTTTTTTTTCTCAATTAACTTTTATTACAAAAATTGAACTATAATACCAAAGAATTCAATTATTGAATCAAAAATGCTCTTCTCCATAGAAAATTTATATTTTTGGTTGAAAAATCCAACTCATTTGGAAAGAAGTTTTCATTCTTGATCAAAAATTCAACGTTTTTGTAACAGAATAACTGTTTTCTTGGGAATAATCATTTCTAGGTTGGAAGTTTCACTGTTGGAATTGAACGATATTGTTAGGTCATCCATTTCGCCTAAAAATTGGTTTGTTTTGTTGGAAATTCATTTGATTCAAAATCGGACGATTATCGTGCATTTCCGTCGGTAACTCGGAGAGGAAACTGCACGATTCTGTAAAGGATTTTTTGTGAGCCGCCAGACCAAAATACGCTAAAATCAACAACTCGCGCATGTCAAGTGATGAGATTTCCCCTTCATTTTCACTCTGTCATATTAGATATAGGGAGTCGATGTTTTTCGTACGGTACATAGTGCGCAAACTCCCTAAACGGCACAGTAATAATACCGTGATCCACACACGCACACACACACCGCACCAGCTATTATTTTTAATAGTAAAGGTTATGTTTGCCGTACAAAAATACGCGAAACCGCCGACTTTGGATAAAATATCGTGTGTCATACATCGAAAAACGTTTCACGGACTCGTCCAATGTTTTCTGTACTCGGCGGCAGGCGTTATGCGCCGGCTATCGCCTCGTACAGAAAACATCGGCCTCGTGGCGCGGAATAAATATTTTCCGTCTGATGACACAATATACTATTGACAGGCTGAAAATTCAACTGCATTGTAGGAAAATTACCTCAAATGGTAGAGAATTCAACTATTTGGTTGGAAGTAAACTCCAATGACAAAAAGTCACATTATTTATCAATTATTTCTCTTTTGTCTTGAAGATTCGTTTTTTGGATAGAATTTACGTTGTTCGAAATTGGGAATTCAATCATTTGGCTGCAAGTTGATCGTTTTGAGCAAAATAAATATTCTTAGGTTGGAAATTATATCTTTTGTAAAAAATTCTTTTCTTCCGGCATGAATTCCATCTTTTAGGTCAGAAATTCAGAAAATGTTGAGGAGGTCATCCTTCTAGTAAAAAACTCTTCCCAGCTTGGAATTTGAACCATTCAGATAGGTTGATTCTTCTTGATTAACAATAAGTAATGTTTTTCGTCAGAAAATTCAACCATGCGAGTTAGATATGTGTTTTGCTAGGGTGAAAAATCTCTTTTAGTTGGAAATTCAACTTCTTTCTTTGAAAAATCATCGTTTTGGCTTGAAAATTTAATGAAGAAGCTAAGTTTTTTCTCTTGACCAAAAAATAATTTTCGAGATAGGATTGAACAACTTAGGTGGAAATTGTTTTCTGCTCGACTAAAAAATGTTTTGGGAACGAAGTTCTTTATACGAGGGTAGAGAGAATACGTGGGTAGAGGCCTATTCCACAAAAAAAGTCTTGATACCCTGACGCTGAAAAGCGTTATTGAAAACCGTTACGCTGAAAAGCGTTATGGAGCAGGGCTAGCATTGGATTCTAGAGAGCGATATATGACATCCGTTGAAATTTTCACGAGCATTGTTCACGACCTATAGATTTTAAGAAAATTCAACTTCTTGCATTTCGCGAAATTTCTAAACAATTTTTACACATTTGATACCTTATTGTTATGAGCTTCAGAACAAAGTTTTAATCTCAAAAATCGGGCTACTTTTGCGATACTTGCTACTTCCTTACCGTTCCGTAATAGGAGTGGAAATGGTCCGATTTTTGCGATTCAAGTTTTGTTGTACTGATAATTATGAAAGCATTATGAATCTCCATAAGCTGGTTGAAAATTTTCTAAAGATTGTGGTGGTTTTCATTTGTTATACAATGGAATTGCCAAGTGTTTGCAACGTTTTGATGCTTTAAATTATCGTATTAACTTTTTGAAGGAAACCTGGAATTTCATTACAATCAAAGCTCCCTCTGTTCTTAAAAATAACTTTTGGAATAAATTGCGTTTCTTTACATACTTATCATTCGTCTTTATGGTTATCCGCAAAGCCTTTCTTCCATTCTAAGCGCATTTGTTAACTAATCATTACCGCAGAATGCCGCATGATTTTGCGGTGAGACTCATCTAAGGAACCTGCTCATCAAACACACAGATCTGAAATATTTCAATCCAATTCTTTCTCCTTCCTTCAAATATAATTTGCATTTATATAGTTTATTATTGTTCTAAATTTGTTTATAATATTATAATACGATAACATATTTTTTTCATTTTTCGGAATCAATTTTTGTGTCGTTTAGTCAGAGAACTTTTTTTGAATGGCTATGCCATCCTCTTGAGCCTCTTCTCTCAGGAAAAGAAAGAGGGAATTTACAAGTGAATGTGCACGAATGGGAAGTAGGGAATGAAATGCGAGGTCGAGCTGGATTGGTTTGAACCCCTGAAAAAGGTTACGCACGCGAGTAAACACCTTGTAGTGATGCACATAGTTCGAGATGTCAAATTGCTTTTTCAATTCCACTGTATCAATTTCATTGGAGTACAAATAATTATTTAATGAACTGTTGATAATAGGAGTAGTAAAAAAATGATGTGTGATTCATTTTTAGTATTAATAATTATTAAAGATTTATAAATTGCTTTTATTGAACCAAATAAATAATATACTAAGACATGTCTAATAACAAAAGATTATCGAAACTGATGATTTGACATTGTAATAAACAAAACTTTAGCAGAACTTATCATTTGCTAAACTGCGCCATTTTTTTGAACACAGGAAAACGTCTCAACTATAATAATTGAAGAATGTGATGGGCTACTGTCCAACGAGAAAATCTAGAAAGTGACATTTGACATAGAGGTTATTTTCTCATGCAGATATGCATGAAAGTAGTGACTATAGAAAAAAATCACCTAGCAGGTTCTTCCATGAAATAGCAGTGCAAGGGATTTCAACTTTTAGTGTTTGCAATATATATTTTTCCTGATATCTCTGATAGAGAACTTAATGTCTTTCTCGATGCTCTAACGACCCTTTCTTTGATTTGGTCATATGAAACGTTAATACTTAGTAATTTCAAAATCAGTTGACATCGATTCAAATTCCATTCGAACTCTCTCAATTCATTTATTCAGGAAGGAAATTCAGGAAGATATTAAAAAGGCGTATGATAATTATTTGATCGCGTTCAATAAGGATATTAATCAATCTCCATCAGCTCTCTAGTCACACCTTGATATTACTGAAAAATCTGCCTGCCACGCGGGCACATTCTCATCACGCGTCTCGCGCTCGGCTCGCTTAGTTTGAGCGCACCTAGGGTACGCGTCTTTCGGACCTCGAGCTTCGCGCTCGATGGTCATCCTACCTCGCGCTACGCACTCAGCCTTCGTACCTTCCTACAGTTTTATGAAAAGCTTGTGAAACTCAAAAGCGAAATGTCGACTACTTTAATTTGATGAGTGTGAGTTCTCTTTTTTTAAAGCTTCTCTGGCTCTAACGAATACATTCTTATCGCGTGTCTCGTGCTGCACACTCGATCGTTCGCGTAATAGATGTGTAGATCTTTTTCTGGTGCAAAATTTTTGTTAATGATTTTTTTCCCGTACCTTGCATAGTTTGACCGAAAAATTAAAATTGCTATTTTTCATTATTTGTTGTGCGACTAAAATTAGAATTTTGGGTTTTTCAAGAAAATTCAAAAAGTCGTATTAACGATCTTGTACGGCTTCCTAGAAGAAACCTTCTTTTCCTTCCGACTTTTTTTCAATCTTGCGTTATTTGGATGAAAATTCTCATTTTCGTTTACATTTTCTATGTTGAAAATACTGTTACTCTAACAATTTCGTTTCTAACAAGAAAATCATTCGGATAAATTGTTCCACCTTTTACGTACTACTAGATGCTATACTTACAATTTTTAAGTCATGGGAAAGAAGTCCGAAAAATTCCAAAATGCTTCCCCCTTTCATTTTTTGTCCAAAATAGCTGGTTAACGAACTTGACCTGTCGTTTTGGTTCCTGGGAACGTATGCAAATGTACGATCCAATATGATTATTCATTCGAAAGTTATCGAGTCACAGATTATTACATTTTCATCATAATGAGAAGGTATTGGTTTTATGTAAAAATCGACTTTCGCGGAATTTATGGAATCCCCACGGTTTCAGACCTCCTGATTCCCAAAAAGTAGTTTTTGCGGTGGTGTATGTCTGTCTGTTGCCGTTGTCGTTGTCATTGTCGTTGGTGTCTGTATACTCCATAACTTTTTAAGGACTCATCAGATTGTATTGCTCCTTGGCACACATTTTGAGGGACCAAGAAGGGTCAGAGTTGTGGCATTTTCACAATTCAAAAATGAAATCGAAAATGAGAATTTTGAGCCGAATAACGCAATATTGAAAAAATAGTCAGAGGGGAAAAAAGTTTACTTCTTGGGAGCCATACAGGATCGTTGGTAAAACTTTCTAAGTCATCTCGGAAAATCGTAAATTCCAATCTTCATTGCAGAAAAAATAATGAAAAATAATCTGTGAACTCGATGACTTTCGAATAAATAATCATATTCGATCGTGATTTTACACATATTCCCAGGAAACAAAAAGACTCGAAAATTGTAAGTACGATTTTTTATAGTACGTAAACAGTGAAATAATAAGGTTCACTCATTTTATTCGAAAAAAAAAAAACAAAATTGTCAGAGTTAAGAAATTTTCAAAATTCAAAAATATGAAAGGAAATGAGAATTTTCAGGTAAATAACGCAAGATTGAAAAGGAAGTCAGAGGAGAAAAATGTCTTTCCTTGGAAGCACTACAAGATCGTGAACAAAACTTTTTGGATTTTCTCAAAAAATTGAAAATCCCAATTTTGATCGCACAAAAAACAATGAAAAATAATCTGTGAACTTGATAACTTTCGAAAGAATGGTCATATTCGATCGTGCTTTGGCACCCATTTTGAGGAACCAATGACACAAGTCGAGTTCGTTAACCAAGATTCAAGAATTGTAAGTAGGGTTTCCCGTAGTAGGTAAAGAGTGAAACAATTTATCCTTATGATTTTTTTTGATAAAAACAAAATTGTCAGAGGTGTGGTATTTTCAAAATTCCAAAATATAAACGAAAAGGAAAATTTTTAGCTGCACAACACAATATATGAAAAAACTTTTTGAATGAAAAAAATGTTTCTTCTTGGGAGCCCTCTAGTTGATCGTTACAACTTTTCGAGTTTTCTCAAGAAATCAAAAATCCAAATTTTGGTCGCACAAAAAAAAGGAAACGATGGGAATGTAAAAAGAAATATTTTTTTTTGGTCGAACTATGCAAGATACGGAAAATGTAAATAAACTAAACTGGTGCACCAAAAGAAGATCAACAAATTTGGTATAATTACCTTTTTGATAGGTAGTGTAGTTTCTGCTTCATTTATAAAGAAGCATACCAAAAATGAAAAAAATGAACTTTTGGACAAATGAGAATGTGCTATCAACTTCTCCAACAGGATATCTAGTTTTCATTTCGATCATTAAGAATAACTTTAAAAATGAAATAATAAAATTTTTTTAAAGAACGACTAAGGCTAACACAGAAGATTGAAAGAGAAAATTTGTTCACCTGAAAAATATCTGTACATTTGTTATGATTATTCCCATTGGACGCGTAGTTCTTGTTTTAATCGTAAAAAATAAAATTTTAAATTTAAAAATTGAATTTATAGAAAAACTACACAACTTGTTTGAAAAGTTAGGCGACAACAGTTCTCAATAGCTTTGGACAAACTTTGATCTAGTGCGCAGCTCGAGACACGCGATGAGAATGTATTCGTTGAAGCCGGAGAAGCAGAAAAAAAAGAGAATTCACACTCATCAAATTAAAGTAGTCGACATTTCGCTCTTGAGTTTTACCAGCTTTTTATACAACTGTAAATAGGTACTCGCGGAGCGCGAGATCCGAAAGACGCGCGCCCTAGGCGTCTCAAACTTGCGAGCGAAACGAGCCGCGCACGATGAGAATGTGTCCGCGCGGCGGACAGATTTTTAAAATAATTTTTTGTGCGATCAAAATTGGAATTTCCGATTTCTTGAGAAAACTCAAAAAGTTGGACTCACGATCTTGTAGGGCTCCCAAGGAGAAATATTTATTCTCTTTAACTTTCTTCTCAGTCTTGCGTTATTTGGCTGAAAATTCGCATTTTCTTTCATATTTTCGAATTTCGAAAATATCATAACTTTGACCATTTTGTTTTTATCAAAAAAAATTATAGGGATAAATTATTTCAATTTTTACTTGCTACAAGAAATTGTACTTACGATTTTTGAGTCTTTGAAAAAAAAAACAAAAAAATTTCCAAATTTTCATCCAAAATAGTTGCTTAACGAACTTGATCTGTCTTTTTGGTCCCCCAAAATGTGTGCCAAAGGACAATACAATCTGATGAGTCTCTCAAAAGTTATGGAGTATACGGACACCAACGACGATGACGACGACGACGACGATAACGACGACGATGATAACGACAACAGACAGACACCAACGTAAAAACTACTTTTTCGGAATCGAGAGGTCTCAAAACGTGGAGATTCCATAAATTCTGTAAAGGCCGATTTTCACATAAAACAATTACGTTCTCATTATGATCAGATTGTAAAAAGATTATAGGATTCCTGGTATAATGTACTATGAAGGGGTTCGGATCAATAAACCACGGGACATCGTAAATTCATTTGCGGATTTATTCTCTGAAGTTCGTCGATTTCCTTCCAGTTCCTGACAAAGCGTTTGATGTATCAAGCAAGCCATTTGACAATTTATTTGCTTCCTCCCGGAATCAAGATGAATTCATGTACAAGTCTATAAAAAATGAATGGACTTGGGGTTTTGATGGAATTCATAGTTGTATGATAAGGTAATGTGCATATAAGCTTGTTGAAACATTACCATTCATTTAAAATATGTGCCTCTCTTATAGTGTTTCTCCTGATATGTGTAAATTAAAGAAAGTCTGATCTGTGTTCAATGAAGCATATAACTCTTTTATTCAGAACCATAGGCCTTCCACTGCTCTAAGCAATTTTTCTGAATGCAACATTGTTCATATAACTGTGTATAGTTTGCATGTTTATTGGTAAATATAAATTGATATTCATGATTTTCACACCAGGTGCGTAAGTAATAATTTGGACATCAACCCAACTAAATGTAAAGTCATATCTAACTCGAAGAAAAAATGAATTATTGCATTCAATCACACAATGAATTGCATTCGTATTATACGAGGCAAAACCATATGTATCCTTCCAGGATACGATTATCAGCTTCTCTGTTATAGATTTCACGAATAGTCATTAGAGAAGAGGTAAGGGAGGAATTCCAGTTCTACTCCTTTACTTGAAGTACGGCTGTCGATGCAACGATTTTCAAATTCTGCGGAGTCTTCAATGAATTATGTAAAGAGAATGATGATACCCTTGGAGTCTTCAACTAATCTTAACAATCATTCGTATCTGAGGTTTATGATAATGTCTCTGGCAAGCTAGTTAGGTTTTAACTATCTCAATTTTACGTATGATATCATACAGCCTCCATTACTATCACAGTAAGAACTTGATCAGTTTCGTCAATAATCAACAACACATTTGATTGCGTTCTCCACTTGGTTACTAATATGTTTATACAGATTTAATCCTGTTATTGGTATACGGACTGTTGGATTCATCCGCGAACATTAACGAACTAATAAATAGATAAGGCCATTGACAGTTTAGTCAATCAAGAAATAAATTTTTTCCTAGGCAAATTCGTTGCATCGTAATGATTGTCCATGAAAAGTGTAATACAAAAACTCAGCTTCAAGAGATACTAATATCAGTATGCTTCAAGCATACTGATATTCATATTCATATGAATATTCACATAAAGCATATTCATCAAACATACTGTCTGTCATCAAGGGATTCTCTGTACAACTAACCATTTACGGATCTTTCATGACCAGTAATATTATGCGTAATATATATATGTGTGTATATATATATATATATATATATATATATAAATTGAAATTTGGTTGAACAACCACCGCAGGGCCCACCTGGGAGCAAC
>WSXT02045583.1:0-13162 GCA_011762715.2 Neuroterus valhalla | reverse complement strand
TCAGCGCATCAAAATACGTCAGTATACAGAGTTTCAAAGAAATCGGAGGTAAGCGCTTTTCGGAACTTTATCCCAATATTCTCCTAGAATAATGCTACGAAGTTGCGGTTTTCCCTTAAATTTTCCACTTTTCGTCCACTTTTCACTTGAAGTGAGTAACTATTTAATCAAATTAGGCAAAACTGATTCTTTGGGCAAATTGAAAATGTTTGTGTCTATCTTCTTTTAGATTAATACTACATAGTTGATGTTTTTTTTCCTTAAATTTTCAATTTTTTATCACTTTTCATTCAGACTAAAGTAATAATTAATCCATGTTACAAAATAATTGTTTGAACAGTTTATTATCATTGCTAATAATTGTCTCTCTGCCTAATGATAGAGACTTGCGTTTTCTTCTGAAATTTTTAACTTTTTTCCACTTTTCACTTGAAGTAAGTTAATATTTACTTTAATCTACAATAATAATTGTTTTAACAAATTATCAGTGTTCATGGCTATCTTCTCTCAGATTAGTGCTAAAAAGTTGCGGTTTTTCTGGAATGTTTATCTTTGTTTTACCTTTTTAGTTGTGGACAAACAATAAATGAACATTAGAGAGAATCAACTTCCGAATATTATTGTATAGTTTCAAGTTAATTATTTTTATTCTTTTCCCAATGTTAAAAAAACCAATTAGAACAAAAAAGCTGAATTCATTCAGTGAAATTTGAATTTGGAACGTTCTACTAAAATTATGGACCTTCAACGCAAAACATGAATTCAACTTTTAAGTGAAGAGTTGAATTTTCGACCTGAAATATTAATTTGTAAACTTTGTAGCAACTTTCCCGTGAGTACCACGACAAAATTTGTGCAAACGTAATAAAAGTAGAGTTAATTCAGCGTGAGTTCAAAAAAAAAAAAAAAAAGTTTCCTAGCCCCAAAAGGTCACGAGATATGACCTTGCAAAGTGCACTTTTTCTGCATAGAGGCACCTGAGTGTACCGTAAAGTGTAAGTACGGCCACATTTCAAAGTTTATGTCCCAAGTAAGTGCGCAAAATTTATTTCGAATGCATAAAACGTCTTTTTCCGTTGGTAAACAAATAATTGTTCATGACAAAATCTTTCTGTCACCACTTTCGATGGATTTTTGGCCATTTTTTGTTCTTTTGTGGCAAAAAAGTAGTTATAATTGATGCGAAATGTGTAATATATTTTTTCATCAATAAATAAATTATTTTTAATGATTTTTGAATAACTGCCATTAAAAAAATCTTGTTATAACCGCTTCCGAGTATTTTTTTAGTACTTTTGTGCCAAGAAAATAATCATAATTGTCTGGAAATGTGATACATATTTTTTATAAGGAACCAAATAATTTTAATACTAATTTTTTATAACAAAATCTTATGTTAAACACTTTTTAGTAGTTTTTGAGTATCACGCCCAAGAGTACTAAAAAAATACTCGCAAGCGGTTATAACAAGAACTTGTTATGAACAATTATTCAAAAATTATAAGAAATAATTTACTTATTGATAAAAAAATATATTACACATTTTGCACTTATTACAATTACTTTTACGCTACAAAAGTACAAAATATGGCCAAAAAGTAATCAAAAGTGGTGACAGCAAGATTTTGTTATGAATAATTATTTCTTTATTGATGGTAAAAGACGTACTTACTTTGGACACAAACTTCGAAATATGGCCGTACTTCTACTTTACGGTACACTCAGGTGCCACTATGCAGAAAAAGTGCACTTTGCAGGAGGGCGACCCTGTGACTGGATATGGGAATATTTAAGGTGATATATTATACTCTCTATCCAAGTATCGCCAGGAACGGAAAGGCGTCCCTGTGACTGGTTATGGAAATATTATAAGAAACATACTTTTCCCTTTTTCCAAATAAAGTGTGCGCGAAGAAGTACCCCTCTGACTGATTTTTGACATTATTAAGGTCACTTACCTCCCCCTCTTCCTAATCCTCGTAGAAGCAGAAATGCGATCCTGTAACTGGTTATGGAAATATTCAAGGTCATATATCGTCCTCTCTATCCAAGTCTCGTCAGAAGCAGGAAGGCACCCCTTGGACTGGCTATGGGAATATTAAAAGAAACATACTTTTCCCTCTTTCAAACCAACGTGGGTGCAAGAGAGCACCTCTCTGACTGATTATTGACATAATCTAGGTCACATACCTTCTCCTTTTCCCAAGTCACATGGAAGTGGAAAGACGACCCTGTGACTGGTTATGGAAATATTGCATGAAAAGATACCTTCTTTTTTTCCGAAGTCTCGTTGGGGTCGGGACAACAACACCCTTGTGACTGATAGTGGTTTTAATAAAGGTCACATACCTTATCCTCTCCCTAGTCTTTGGGGAGCAGAAAGCCACCCCTGTGACTGGTTCTAGAAATTGAGAAGATCAGGAACCTTCCCATTTCCCAAGTCTAGTGGAGGGGGTAGGGGGTGGAGAAAGGTACCTCTGTATATGGTTATGAAAATAATGTATCAGACAATATTTTACTTCAAGTCTCGTGGTTAGGGAGGGGACCGAATAGTACTCCTGTGACTGGTCGTGGGAATCATGTTGATCGAATACCTTCCTATTTTTCCAAGCCTCGTGTGGAAAAAAATACCCCTGTGATTGGTTATGGAAATAATGTAGGAAGAATACCCAAAACATGGAAACCCTTCAAATCACTGAAAATCCCTTCAGAATGCTCTGAAGCTACGTAAGCAGTAATAATAATTGTATTCCTGATATGTTAGTTGATCTATAAAATCCTATTTGAAAGGGGATCGTGAGGCAGGAAAATCGGACGAACCCTCATGATACGAAAAGATGAAGAAACGGTAGGGAAAAGGCTTCATTTATATAAAATATAGTGGGTGTAAGCACGTGAGAGGAGAGGAAGTGGAGGGAGTGGTTAAGGGTTAGGCGGGAAGTTAAATGAAGTAAAGAATTCAGTCGTGAAAAATTGGATGGGTGCAAATGAGAAAGAAGGAAAAAGGGTGATATGAGAAGATTTTAGACTAGAGACAGTAGCAGGGAAGGTTAAGCCTAATCTGCTGAAATATAGAAGAGTAAAATAGAGGGAAAAGTAGTATTAATTGAGAAAGTTCGTTTCGGGTGGAATCGAAGGCGATCCGTAAGTGTTTATAGGTTAACGGCTAATGGCGGAAGGATGTAATATTAGCAAGAGATGTAATTGGAAAACATTCAGAGTAAAAGAGACGGGGAAAGGAGAATACTTTATAGGGTATGTTAGCGTTGAAGAGGCAAGAAAATGAGGGAAAGGCTTCACTTGGGTATAGTATAGGAGGATTAGGACAAGTTAAGGAGAAGGATTGACCGTAGGGGCGTAAAGATTGGAAGAGCAGAAGTATGCAATGAGGTACTCGTCCAGGAAGATTTGTCATGGCGAAGGATATAAGAAAGCAGAAGAGGTGATACATAGACGCTGAAAACTGAAGAAAGAGTAGTATAGTAAAGAATTTATTCATTGAAATTGAGGTGTGGAAAGGAAGAACAATATGTTGGTGATAGATTGTAGAAAAAGAAAAGATTGCACAATTTTTTAACTGAAAATAAGTCTGGGCATTAATGTTTTTGGAAATAGTTTGACTTCGGTTCAAGAGGTGAATGATATACGGTAGGAGAGAGTGGTTCAGGGAAAGGGCTATTATCGAGGGAAAATAAGAAAGGAGGTGCAGTGAATCGGTGGAAGGTGGTGTTGAGAGGAAGGGGGTATTAGGATATACGTTAAGACTGCAAGTTCAAAGGCATGAGACCAGGAATTATATCAGGGAAAATTTAGAGGAAGCGAGGTTGTTAGAGGGTAATAATAAGAAAGTAGTAAAGGGAGTTGGCGTGCAAGAAGGAGGTCGACCAAAAAGAATCAGGAAGCAAGGAGAAGGTAACATGCGATTGGTAAATAGTAAAGAAGTAAACGTAGAGGAACAGACTCGATGAAGAAAAAAAATTGAGGAAGATAGGGACAAGAAGGATGGAGAAGATAGTGATAGGGGGCATTAAAACATTAGATAGGAACTAACATGAGGGGAATGTTTTTTATCAGGATAAATTGGGAGGAATCTGGATAAGAGAAAGAGAGGGAAGAAGGGATAGGAAGAGATAGAGATTGACAGATATCAGAGAGATGATCATATGCCAGATAGGAGGATAGATTCGGAGATTCGGACAGTGACGTGAACGTTGTGCAGTGTTTATACATTGAGTTGAACGAGGGAGCTAAGTAGTGTAGCTCGTGTCTCTCCGAGTTTCTGGGCGGAAGGTGCGTGGCTCGCTGCCCAGGCGTTGTGACCAATTAGTGCCCCGGCGAGGAAAGTGGCCTGAGGCCACTCCTCTACCCATTCACGATGCCTAAGTCAGGAAGACTGATGGTCAGGGATCGGAATACTGATGATGAACCAGGAAAGATAAAAAAGTTCAAGCCATACTCAAGGGAGGAAGCTATCAACGAGAGCCCACTGAAGCTCACCAATAGATTCAACATACTATCCACGGACTCTTCGATGGATCACGATACCGGTGAAGCCAAAACAGGCGTGGACGAGCCTAACGAAGACGCCAATCTTGATACTTCAGCGAATCCATCCAAGAAAGACAGAAAGAAACTCAAAAACCCGCCTATCATAATTGAAGATAAAATAGAAGACTTGGCAATGCTTATTAACCTCCTACATGAGGTCACCCAAGGATAACCTGAGATCTCGAAGAACAGGAGTTCAAAAGTGACAATCTACACGGACCTGGCAGAAGACTATGAACGAATCCAGGAACTGTTCGCAAAAAAGGGTATACCCTACTACTCATTCGACAAAAAAAGTGATAAGTTAGTGAAACTTGTTATTCGTGGACTGGGCTTATTTAAACCTAGTGACATAACAAATAGCCTTGAAACTCAAGGACTCAAAACCACAAGTGTTATATTAATGAAGCGAAAAAGTGATAGACGATTTGTGAATCCAATCTACTTAGTGACTCTAGCTAAGGATACCAAACCAGTGGATGCTTTCAAAACAAAAGTAGTCTGTTTCATGCGAATTACATGGCAAAAATACCGAAACACCAAGAGAGCAACACAATGCCGCAGATGTCAAGGATATGGACACGGGACGAAGAATTGTCATGCCATCCCAAAATGTGTAAAATGCCTTGGAACACACATTACACAGGAATGGGCCCGGGGTTCTTAGAGGAGCCCGGACTTACAATTATACGTATTTTCATGAATAAAAAAAATGAAGGGGGCTCACATCCGAGATTTTCCCCGGGGCCCGAACATCTCTCCACGGCCCTGCGTGGGTTTGAACATAAATCGCATGAGGTATCCACGTTTTTACAGAAATATAATATTGATATCATGATAGTTAGTGAAACGTGGTTTACACAGAAAAGTAGATCGCGAATCCCGGGATTCAAATGTTTCAAAAAGGATAGGATAAGTAAGAGAGCCTCTGGGAGAGTAGCTCTTTTGTTAAAAATAATATCCCACGCATAGAAGTTCATATTGAGAATCTTGGAACTATAGAAGCACATGCCATTTCTCTTGAAAATAATGTCCTTGTTGTTGCCCTTGATGCCTCTAGAAATAACATATTATAATTTGGTTTACGGAAATTATTCAGCCTTTGTGATAAAATTATAGCAGCAGGTGACCTCAACGCCAAACACACCTGTTGGAACTGTTATAATACCAATAAAAACGGGAATACTATATTTACCTTTATCGAAACAAAGCCCTTGCACTTAGCCTATCCAGATGAATTTACATTGTACCCTCACAATCTAAAAGCAAGACCCAGTATGGTAGACCTTGCTTTTTTCAAAAATTTAACAGAACCCACAACCATAATCGCACTCGATAAGCTTGACTCTGATCATGAACCAGTATTTATGAAAGTTAATGAAAAGCAAATTGAGAAAGTAAATGATAAACCTCTCAAAATCTTGGATTATATAAAAGCTGACTTGCAAAAATTCAAAAAATATATCAATAAAAAATCAACGATAAACTCTTTGCGGAAACCTACTGACTCGATTGACATTTGTCTAAGTGAACTAATGCAAATAATTCAAGAAGCAATCAAAATGAGCATACCATTCAAATCGTTAAAAAATTATATCGTAACATTGCTCGATAGTATACTGAAACAAATTGAACACAAAAATAATCTTCGTACAGTCCTACAAAAGACAAGAAATAGACACTTCAAACCGATTGTTAATGAGGCTTGTAGAACCATTCAGAAAAATATACTTGAGCATAGAAACCCTGAATGGGAAAACAAACTCACCCCAGTAAATCCTAAAGATAACTCATTATGGCATCTAACAAGGGTCCTTAAGGGTAAAAATAACAGATTCATAACCCCTCTTGAAACTTCCAATGACGTTGCTTTTAAAGATAGGGACAAAGCTGAAATCATTGCAGATAATTTCGAATTGGTGCGTCACTTAACTAATGGAATGGGCAGAGAAGAACACAACAAGGATATAGACCTCAAGAGGTTAAAATATTTATTAACAAAACCAAACCTAAGAAAGCTCCAGGTATGGATAGGATCCAAAATATCGTGCTGAAATATCTTCCTAGAAAAGCAATCGTGCAAATAACGCACATTATTAATGCCTGCCTTAGGCAGGGTTACTTTCCTGAGTCTTGGAAAAAAGCGAAAATTTTACTTATAAACAAACCAGGAAAAGACAAAAAACTACCTCAGAGTTATAGACCAATTAGCCTTCTGCCTACAATCAGTAAAATATTTGAAGTGGTCATATTAAACAGGTTACAAGTTCACGAGTCCGTGAATAAACAAATAATTCCGGAGCAATTTGGATTTCGGAAAAGCCATTCCACAGTACAGCAGCTAGCTCGCCTCACCGATTTATAGGCACAAATTTTAATATAAAACAAAGTACATGTGCGTTATTCATAGATATCGAAAAGGCCTTCAACACAGTGTGGCATAAAGCTCTTATATGTAAATTAGCTGATTATAAAATACCGCAATATTTAGTTAAAGTAATAGATAATTATCTTCAATTAAGAAGCTTCCAAGTACAAATAAACGACGAGATCTCGAACGAAAGACCTATAGCAGCAGGGGTTCTCCAAGGCTCTGTTTTGGAACCCGTTTTGTTTCTATACTTTTTGAACGACATTCCAAAAGCTACAAATGTTAAAATTGCACTATTTGCTGATGACACCGCCCTTTATACAGCATCTTGGCGTAAGAGAATAGCATTAAGTAGAGTACTGAAATATATTACAATATTAGAAGAGTACTTCCATCGATGGAAGATCAAAGTTAATACGGCTAAGACTGACTTTGTGATATTCTCGCATAACGATGGTGATTAACGTTTCTCTGAACTTATAATGTATGATGATACCATAGTGCCTAAGAAAGCAGCGAAGTACCTAGGAGTTATGCTAGATTCTAATTTATCATATACAAAACATAGTAAAATTACGAGAGCAAGAGCATTTATGCCTTTGAACATGTTATTTTCAGTATTGCATCCAAAGAGCAAAATGAGTGTCCAAAATAAACTAGCTGCCTATAAAATGATTGTTAGGCCAATCATGTTGTATGCTGCTCCCATATGGGGCAATACTTATAAGTCAAATATTTCGAAACTCCAGAGAGTCCAAAATAAATGTCTTCGAATGACTCTCAATGCGAAATTTGGAACTAAAACTACAGTTCCACATAGTAAACTCAATGTACCATTGATCGATAAACAAATAATGAAACTCACCAAACATTTCTTTGATAAACGATTGTCAAAACTCACAATACTGCAGAACACTGGTAAGCTACGCTACCAAGACGCGCCATTTAAAGTTAAATATAAATTATTGCAACACCGGATGCAGTGATAATTGGACAAAATCCTTTCATAACTGGCCTAACAGTTACAGGAAATAGCTTGTAAGGTTGTATGTAGTGGAAATAATCTAAGTAGTCGTTATTATTTAATATAACCATTAAACAGGTTTTTACGAAATTTTTTCCCTGAAAACTGAACTTATCATTGATGTTTCAAAACAAATAAATAATTTCATCAACGCAATAAATATTATACTAATAAAAAAATTAGAAATAAATATCACTGTCATAAGATAGGAGTCCTAAAAAATTTGTATATATACCATGCATCATTTTTTAATGTATAATGAATTATGAACAATAAAGAGAATTTTGAATTGAGTGATAGGAAGAAGTTGCATGAGAGGAGAGATTTCTTCATTGAAAATTGAAGAGTTGATTGTGAAGCTGGATGAAAGAGGAGTGTAGCATAATACTAAGGGTTGGATTAAAAAATTTTGGTGTTTAGGAAGCAAAAGGGTAGAATAAGAAGGGTAGAAGAAAGGTGTATGTAGGAGGGTGCTTGAGAACTCATTCCTAATCAATGAAGATTCTTTCAAATTGGAACTGTTCTGAAGCCATTCAGCACCATTAGAGAGTGGTCACTGCTAGGGAGGGTAGAGGGGGTAAGGTAGCAGGAGTTTGATCAGAGAAACTTAGGATAGATTGTGACAATAAAGGAGGAGTAGAGGTGATAGAAGAGAGGTGGGGCTGGGTTGGTGCTTTCGAGAAGCAGCGATAGAAAATTAAGGAGGAGGGGACGGAGGGGAAAAGAAGAAAGAGCATGAGGAAAGGGTTGATGAGAGGAATTTCAGAAGAGGTAAGCGGACTTATATGTGTAGAGTTGATGGTGGAAGGGGAGTGGTATATGCGAGAAGAGAGAGTCAGGGAAAATAGAAAGTGATGTGTTGAAATCAGGGAACTAGGAGAAGGTAGTGGATGGGGGCTCAGGAACTCATATTCGAAAGACTAAAAAGTTGATAAATTATTTTTTTTAGAAGTCGTTCGCCTTCTGGGAGAAGAGGATCGTCTTTAGCGGAGAGCTTCACCTGGGACAAACGCCAGCTCATGTTCCAGGAGATGTTTGGGAACACCAGTATTTGGTAATTCAAGTTGAAGTCAAACTCGACTGAAGAAATTCAGCACCAGTGATCCCCTCAAAAAGCTCCAAAGCCTGGATTCCTCGGTAAATGGCTTTTTCTGTGGCGTGTGATCAAAGGTAATGAAAATACCTGAAATAGAGTCGTTAACCTTCACGGTGCCTTTGACTCGATGGAAAATTATTTCAAAGTTTTCCGATCAACGATGAAGAGAATGTTTTAATCTCATGTGTGAATCATGAATATCTTCCATTTTTTCATTTATAAATTTGATGCATCTATGTAAGTAATCTTATTCGTAATATTTTTTTAAAAACGTTGATTTTCTGGTGTTTTACACTAGGATTCACGATGATGGAGGTATCAAAACTGTTGAATATAAATGTTCATTTGGGAAAGCATCGTAGATCTTGTTATCGATTTCATATTCATGAACAAACTTACAGGTTTTCTACGTCTGTCTCAACTGTTATAAACGTATGTAAATAAATTTTGTATAAAACTGCAATGACAAATTATGAGGAATAAAATATTTGCTGCAAATTATTTCAAGTCTTACTTATTTTTTTTTTGCATCATGTGTATTATTCAAATCAAGATCCTTCTTCCAGTGCATCTCCATTGTGATTTTTGTACCACAGAAGGTACAAAAAAAGGCACAATTTATTTGGCACGTATTACACACTGATGAGGAAAAACCAATTCTCTAAAACAACTTACTTTTTGGGGTAATATTTCCAAGTTGATAATTCAATTTCTTTGTACAGAAATCAAAGTCTGTCACTTTTTGCCTTCTTTTCTCATTTTCGTGTTCTTTTTTGCTATTTCATATAATTTTTCATGACCCTACTTCCAGCAGATTCCGGCTTTAATCTATTTTTAAGCTACTGCACATACAACAATGATGCTCCCAATTTGAGAAGAAACCTATAAAATCCAAAAAGAACTACGTCGTCTCGTCTCCCAGGTCAAATTTTGTAGTGACGTTAGTTGCTCAGTCCAGTCTGGAGATTTTAAAGCCAAGGACAAGAAAAACAGCATCCTACTAGCACTTGTGGAGCCACAAGCTTGCCACCCGTTATGGATCCTCCTTAGAAATATAAGGTTTGATAAAACTGGGAGGCCAGCGAGAACTGAAAACTTTACTTTTTAGGAAATAATTGTAAACTTACTTGAACGTGGTCAGTGTGTGTGTGTGCGGAAAGGTTACCAATATTACCCATCTTTTTCTGTTTTCAAGAGTAGGTTTATTGGAATTAGGGAAAACAATGTGGAAGGCATTGACGTCCTGCCTGGGATCTGACCCCTTACTCCAGCATCCACGTGAGGAAATCTCCCGACTAACTCAAAGCAACAACAAAAACAACAACGGCGAACGTCACTCTTTATCAACTCCCACCCAATACTCAAAATCCCGCCACTGGTTGCAAAATACACTAGTATTTTGCAACTCGCGGTCCGTTGACTCATACGATCTCGGGTTCCAAAACGAAATGAGCGGCATCCAACTAAGGGATCATGCTTAAATTACGTAACGCAATTTAAGCCCTTCCTAAGGCACCCCTCCCCCCTGTGACAAGCCGTAACAAAATATGTTTACCCCCCTCCTTATTGTACGTAATTTTTGGTCTCCATAAATAATAAGATATGAGACTTGCAATCAATGGATATTTCCAGTATTTTGAATACTTTTCAGATAAAGACTTCTATTCCGTTTGCAAGTTTGAGCACGCAGCGCGCGTATTTCGGATCTGGCGCTTCGTGCTCGATAATAAATGTGCCTCGCGCTCCGTTCGTGGTTTTGAATTTACCTCACGCTATGTGCTCGGCCTTTGTACTTCGCTGCGATTGTTCATATCAGAGCTTTTGAAACTAAAAAGTAGGATGTCGGCTGCTGTATTTGATGATTGAAAATTCTCTTTTGTTAAAGCTTCTCCGGCTTTAAAGAATTCATTATCATCCTGTATCTCATGCTGCGCACTCAATCAAAATCTGTCCGAAATGCGAACTTTTCTATGTAACCTTTAACTCTAATGCATCAAATAATGTATATAATATTAATTTTTATACTTTTTACCTTATTGCGTTCACAGATTATTACATTCTCATCGTAATGAGAAGGTATTGGTTTTATGTAAAAATCGACTTTCGCGGAGTTTTTGAAATCTCCACGTTTTGAGACCTCCTGATTCCGAAAAAGTAGTTTTTACGTTAGTGTCTGTCTGTTCCCGTCGTTGTCGTTGTCGTCGTCGGTATACTCCGTAACTCTTGAAACACTAAAAGGATTGGATTGCCCTTTGGGACACATTTTGGGGAACCCAAAAGATAGGTCGAGTTCGTTAACCAGCTATTTTGAATGAAAAATCAAAGAGAGAAGCATTTTGAACATTCTTTTGGACTTTTTTTCCAAGACTCAAAAACTGTAAGTACGGTTTCTTGTAGTAGGTAAAAATTGGAACAATTTATCTTCATGGTTTTTTTGATAGAAACAAAACTGACAGAGTTATGGAATTTTCAAAATTAAGAAATGAAGAAGAAAATGAGAATTTTCAGCCAAATAACGCAAGATTGGAAGGAAAGTCAGAGAGAGAAAATGTTTCTTCTTGGGAGAGCTAGAATATCATGAATACAACTTTTCGAATTTTCTCGAAAAATCGGAAATTCAAATTTTGGTCGCAATAAGAATAATGAAAAATAGAAAAATTTATTTTTTGGCTAAACTATGCAAGGTAAGGGAAGATATAAGTAAACTAAACTTTTACGCCAAGAAAAAAATTTACAAATTTGGTAAAATCAACTTTTTCACAGAATAACTAGTTTTTGCTTCATTTATAAAAACCATATAAAAAATGAACAGATGAACTTTTTGACAATTGGCACAAGCTTAAGAAAAATAAAATAGACACGAGTTCTTAACCGAAAAATATCTGTAAATTTGTTATAATTTTTCCCATTGGATGCGTAGTTTTTGTTTCAATCGTAGGAAATGAAATTAGAAATTAAAAAATTGAATTTCTATAGAAACTGCACAACATGTAAAAAAAAATAGGCAGCGAAACTTCTCTACCATTTTGGACAAATTCTGATGGAGTGTGCAGCACGAGACACGTGATGAGAATGTATAATTTTTAAAGCCGAGGAGCTTTGAAAAAAGAGAATTCACACTTATCAAGTTAAAGTGGTCGACATTTCGCTTGTGAGTTCCACAAGCTTTATATACAACTGCAGGGAAGTACAAAGGCCAAGCGCGTACCGTGAGGTAAGATTACAATCGAGTGCGAAGCGCGAGATCCGAAGAGAAAATTCAAAAACTTGTATTAACGATCTTGTACGGCTCCAAACAAGAAACCTTTTTTCTTATAACTTTTGTTTCAATCTTGCGTTATTTGGCTAAAAATTATTATTTTCGTTTATATTTTTGAATTTTGATAATCATGTCCTTATCAATGAAAAGCATAGAGATACATTGTCCCCCCTCTTCCATTGTTGATCCAAAACAGCTTGTTAAAGGACTTGCCTTGTCTTTTTGGTTCCTCAAAATAGGTGCCAAAGGGAAATCCAATCCGATTAGTCCTTAAAAAGTTATAGAGTATACCGTCGAAGACAACGACAACGACGGGAACAGACAGACAGACACCAATGTAAAAACTAATTTTTCGGAATCAGGAGGTCTCAAAACCTGAAGATTTCATAAATTTCGCGAAAGTCGATTTTCCCATAAAACCAAAACCTTCTCATCATGTTGAGAATGTAAAAATCTGCCCGCTGCGCGGGTACATTCTCTTTGCGCACAGCTCGCTTTGCTCGCAAGTTTCAGCGCGCCTAGGGCGTGCGTCTTTCAGACCTCGAGCTTCGCGCTCCACAATAAAAAATACCTCGCACTCTGCGCTTGGTTTTGGATTGACCTCGCGCTACGTGCTCGGTCTTTGTACTTCCCTTCAATTGTGTATAGAGTTTTTGGAACTAAAAGGTAGTATTACGGCTACTGTATTTGATGATTCTAAAGGTTCTCCAGCTTCAATGAATACATTTTCATCGTGTGTTTGGTAGTTATGCGTTAGGTTTGTTTTACATTTCCCAGGTTTCTTTGGCGCGTGAAGATAAATTTCTACTTTCCGTACAATTACTAGGAGTTATTCGTTTTTGCAACTTGACAAACGTTACGTAC
>WSXT02045550.1:0-13163 GCA_011762715.2 Neuroterus valhalla | reverse complement strand
CCTTCTCACGGGTCGGGGGGGGCCGGAAGGCCCCCCGGGGGACCAGCCAAAAAAAAAAAGGGAGGTCGCTCCCCTTCCCCTTTTCCCAGGTCGGGAGGGGGGGGGGGGGGCGTAAAGTCATCGTTGTAACTGGTCATGGAAATCATGTAGGTGACACCCCCTCCTCCTTTCCCAAGGTCTTGTGAAGATGAAAGTCGCCCATATGACTGGTCATAAAAGTAATGTAGATTACATACCTTCCCCTTTTCCCAACATGATGGGGACGGAAAGTCACCGCTGTGTCTAGTCTTGCAAAATAATGTAGGTCGTACACCTTCCCCTTTTCCCAAGTCCGGTGGCGGCGGAAAGTCAATGCTGTGACTAGCCATAAAAAATAAAAAATAATGTAGGTCGTACACCTCCCCCTTTTCCCAAGTCCGGCGGTAGCGGAAAGGCACCGCTGTGACTGGTCATCGAGATCATTTAGGTGACAACCCTTCCCCTTTTCCCAAGTCTGATGGGGACGGAAAGTCACCGCTGTAACTAGGCTTAAGAAATAATGTAGGTCGTGCACCATCCCCTTTTTCAAAGTCCGGTGGAGGTAGAGAGTCACCTCGTCGACTAGTCATAAAAAATCATATAGGTCGTACACCTCCCCATTTTCTCAAGTCCAGCGGTGGCGGAATGTCGGCGCTGTAACTTGTCATAGAAATCATGTAGGTGACAACCCCATCCCCCTCTTCCCAAGTCTCGTGAATGCAGAAGAAGTAAATCTTTTCTTTATTTCTTATCTTTTATTCTAAACTCTTTTTTCTTCTCTCCTTCTTTTTTCTCCTATCTCTGTTCATATGTTCTTTTCTTCTCCTCTCCTTCTCCTTTACTCCTCTTCTTCTCTTCTTCACTCATTCTTTTCTTCATTTCTTCTCTTTTACTTTTTACTCTGTTTTCCTCCTCCTCCTCTTTTTCCCCCCTATCTCCTTCCCTTTGTTCTTTTCTCCTCCAGCTCTTCTCTTCTTTTCTTCTTCTCTGATTCTCTCAAATATCTTCTACGCTTCTTCTCTTCTCTTCTTCCCTTTTCCTCTTCTCTTATTCTTCATTCCTTATCTTTTATTTTCAACTCTTCTTTTCTCTTTCTCCTCTTCTTTTTTCTCCTATCTCCGTTCATATGTTCTTTTCTTCTCCTCTCCCTCTCTTCTTCTGCTTTTCTCTTATTCATTCAACTATCTTCTTCCCACCTCCTCCTCTTCTGTACTCCTCTTCCTCTCTTTCTTCACTCAGTCTTTTCTTCATCCATCCCCTTTATTTTTTGAACTGGTTTTCTTCTTGTCTTCTTCATTTCCCCCTGTCTTTTTCCCTTTATCATTTTCTTCTCCTCTGCTTCTCTGCTTCCCTACTCCTCTTCTTCTTTTCTTCAATTCTTTTTTTACTCTTGTTTCTTCTCTTCCTCTTCTCTTTTCCTCTATCCCTGTTCATATGTTCTTCACGTCTCCTCTCCTTCTCTTCTTCGGCTCATCTCTTCTTATCTCCTTCTCTTCTTCTATACTCATCTTCTTCTCTCCTCCTCTTCCTAATTTCTTCATTTCTTCTCTTTTCTTCTTCACACTTGTTTTCTTCTATCTCTGTTCTTTTTCCTCTATCTCTGTTCATTTGTTCTTCTTTTCTCCTCTTTTTCCTTCCCCTATATCTGTTCATTTTTTTATTTATTCTCTTGTCCTCATCTTTTTCTCTACTCCACTTCTTTTCTTCTTAACGCATTCTTCTCTTCATTCCTTCTTTATTTTTGTCTCTGGTTTTCTTCTTTCCTTCTTCTTTTTCACCTATATCCTTTCATTTGTGCTTTTCATTTCCTCTCCTTCTCCTTTTTTCGCCTTCTCTTATTCTCTTATCTATCTTCTTCTCTACTTCTCCTCTTCTCTTCTCCACCTATTCTCTTCTTCATTCCTCCTCTTATTCTTCGCACTTGTTTTCTTCTTCTCTTCTTTTCCTCCCTATCTCTGTTCATTTCTTTTCTTGTTCTCCTCGCCTTCTCTTCTTCTCTACTCCTCTCCTTCTTTGCTTATTTTCGTATTTCTCGTCTATTATTTTTCACTCTTGTTTTCTTCTCCTCCTGTTCTTTTTTCCTCTATCTCTGTTCATTTGTTCTTATCTTCTCCTCTTCTCATTACCTGCATATCTTCTCTTTTACTTTCCACTCTGGTTTTCTTCTTCTCCTCTTCTTCCTTCTCCTATCTATGTTCATTTGTTCTTTTCTTCTCCTCTTCTATTCAACTATCTTTTCAACTATCTATTATCGATTTAAACTATCTTCTTCTCTACTCCTTCTCTCTTCTTCTTCTCTTCTTCTTTTCTCCATTTCTTCTCTTTTATTTTTCACACTTGTTTTCTTCTTCTCCCCTTCTTCTCTCCTCCTCTCCTTCTCTTTCCCCTTTCTTCAATTCTTCTCTTTTATTTTCCACTCTTGTTTTCTTCTCCTCTCCGTCTCTTTACTCTCTTATTTTTTTCTATCTTTCTTCTCTAATACTTTCAACTATCTTCTTTTTTTCATGAGACGCTCATGCATATATACACGCATTGGTGCATGTTTGTCCTTTTCTTATCCATTTCCATGATTCGATTCAGCAAATTTTTCTGAACAAGGCTGTCTGTTTTCTGAAATGTGAAAAATAATGAACATCTTGTAAATTTGATGTCATAGATTCCATGGAAAAATAAACGACGTTTCATACACATGAAGCAAACACCATAAATATAAATAGTGTTGAATAAATATTTTAAACATTAACATTACCCTACATTACTTTCTGCCAGCGTCGCAACCTTTTCTAGGCATTCATTCTTGCTGCGGTGCCAGACGCATAGCCTGTCTTCAGGCGCTCTGCAGGTCTTATTGTTAGTTTAGTACTTGAACATTTATATTCTTCTCTTTATATTTAAACAAGCAGCAAGAATATGAAAATATTGACGGAAGTTTTCCTATGTTCAAATGTTTCTGTTGATGCAAAGAGTGAAGTAAAAGTCGATTTCTTCTTTTTTCGTTTAACTTCGGGAAAAGTGTTTTTCTATGGTCAGCGATACGAAACTTTATACACGAGGGAAGTTTCAAAAAAAAGTATAATATTGTCTAGTTCATTGTTATAAACGAATTAACTTAACAAATAAGCTACACTATAAATTCTTCGTTTGAGGCGTGAAATTCCATGTTAAAACTAATTACTCTCCCCTCAAAAATAATGCTTGATCGTAATAATTTAACGTCCGATACTTCTTGGTAATTTTATAAACAAATTATGTAACAAATGCTCAGAGCTGATATTCAAAGGCAAAAAGGAGCTGCTTTTTCTCTTCATTTTCCTCAAATTATATCGCAAGTGTTGTTCCATGGAGGACGATTATCTTTTGATATTCTTCAATAATTTTATTAACAAATTATGTAAACTAATGCCTTTGTGAAGCCTTTTAAAGGCAGAAATAAATTAATTTTTTCTCTTACATTTCCTGAAATTATATCGCTAGTGATATTTGTTGATGGAAAATTATCATTCAATAATTTTAATTAATTTTACAAAAAAATTAGGTAAACAAAATTACAGTTTGGTTATTTAAAATTAAAAAAAAAAATTTTTCCTCTAATTTGACTCAAATATTGTCGCTAATGGTTTCAAATGAAAGGAAATTATCTTTCGCGATTTTGAACAATTCTATTGATAATTTATGTAAACACGTGCCTGGTGTAGAGGTATAATTTTTTTGACAAATTCTTATAACAAGCGTCTAGTGTAGACATATAAAGGCAAAAAGAAATCGCTTTTCCTCTTGATTTTCATCAAATCATGTTGCCAGTGATATTCACTTTAGAAAAATATCATCTGAAATTTTTAATTAATTATTTTGATAAATTTACAGACAAGGAGTTTGAAAGTATTCGAAATTGCAGAATTTCCCTTTTCACAAATTAAACATTTGAGAGTCTCCAATTCCGAGAATTCAGAAATTTCCTCCTTGAAATTTTCAGGATTGAACTGAATAATAATATATGAATCACGTTTACAATAACATCCTAAACTGTGAAGTTTGAAATAACCCTTTAATTTTTATTGTAAAAAATGGAATAATTTTCAATTTTTAACCTTTCAAATTGAAGTATTTCCAAGGGAGCATTAAAAATTACATTATTGTATACAATGAACATTCAAAAGGAAATAATTTGAAATTATGAATGTATAAAATTAAACAATTTTCGAAAACACAACTATGGAAATTAATCAATTCCAATTTAAATCTTGAAAATTCAGCTATTCCGATAAACGCATAAAAACTACATCCTTCTAAACTATAAACATTACAAATTAATTCTAAATTATTCTAAATTATTTTCACTCCAAGTGTTTATTTTAAAAAATTGAAAATTTTTCAATAACAAATCTATAAGATCGAATAAGTTTTAGTTTTAAATCTACAAAATTGAACTGTTCAGAATTAAGCATTAAAATCAAAGAATAACGATTATGGAATTATAATGAATTATGGAATTTGATCTGTGCATTAAAAAAAAACCTGGAAAAATTCCATATTTCGATCTCCAAACATTCCGAATTATTCAATCTTTGAATAAAAAAAATAAAAACTGATAATTTCTAAACTCCATATCGTAGGGAAGAAATATTACAGGAACTAAGACGCGAAATAACGGAACTCAGAAGAGAAATGGAGAAACGGGAGAAAGGAAGGGAGGACTTGGAGGAAAGGATGCAGGGCCTTGAGCAACAACTAGAGAAGCAGGAGGAGCCAAAGAAAATAGTATAGGAGTTCGAAAGAAGGATAAAAAGAATACAAAACGCAATCCAGAAACTTGAAGGAAAGGAGGTGTAGAAGGAGGATGGGAATAAGGAAAGGTTGAGGAAAATAGAAAAGAGAATAGAAAGAAGTAAGAGAGAAAAAAGAAGGTGCAATATAGTGATAAAGGATATTCAATTGGAGCAGCGTGATTCGAAGGGAAGTGTACAAGAAGTGCTAGATATAATAAATGCGAAGGTACTGTAGAAGATGTAAGGAGTACAGGAAGGGACGATGGAAGAAGAGACAAAATGGCAATCATGAAATTGAAGAATAGGGAAGATAATAGAAAGGTAATATTGAAGAAAAGGCAGTTAAATGGAAGTGAACAAAGGACAGAAGATGATTGGACATGGACACAAAGGAATTGGCAGTATTAGTTGAGAAAAATAGTGTAAGAGGAGAAAAAGGACGGAGAGGAAACGTGGGTCCTATAGGGAATCAAAAATACAAGATATATGGTGGCGTTGGGATAAAGAGACAGAAAAATTAGTTAGAAGTGTGGTGTCCAGGGAATGGAAGAGAAAGGGAGGGAAGAGGGGGAACAGAAATAGTAGAAAGCAAAAAAGAAGGAAAGGAAGGAAGGCGTGAATGGAAAATATGTTACTGGAATGTAGCAGAATTGGAGAGGAATGACTGCATGGTTGCATGAAAAAGGATGGGAAGGAGTAAGGGGAAGTTGACTGAGAGGTTACAGTTGGCAGATTCAAAATGCAAAGAGGAGGAATTTGAAAGGCAGATAAATGGGAGGAATGGTGATTAGAATAAGGAAGGAATGGCTAGCAGGGAAGGATAAGAGAGCGATGGAGGAAGAAATTGAAGGATTTTTCATGGAAGAAATAAAGGTGCAAGGAACGAGCTGGAAAATAATGGGAGTGTATGTGAATAGAGATTTGCGGGAGAAATCTGAGGAGATGGAAAAACTGACGGGAGAAAACGAGGAAAGGATGAGACTTGTAATAGGAGGAGATTCCAATGCAAGATTTGGAGATAGAGGAGGAAAGGTACGGAAAGGAGAGCCAAGAAGAAAATCAAAAGACAAGATACTGATTGGAAAAGGCAAGAAATTGTAAAAGTGTTTAGAGGAAATGAGATGGTTTAGCATAAATGCAAATATGGAGGGAGATGAGGAAGGTCAATATACACGTTTAGGAGGTGAAAAGAAAACGGCCATTGACTATGTGGTGGTAGACGACGAGTTAAAAGAGAAGGTCAAGGAACTAGAGGTAGGAGAATATATAGATTATGATCACTTTCCATTAATACAGACGTTAGAGGTGGGTGGAAAGATATGGGTGGGAAGGAAGTAAAGTAAGAAGAACAGGGAGAGGGGATTGGTCAATAGAAGGGAAAGAGCAATAAAAAAAGAAGCTAAGTAAGTAAGAGGTGAGTGGAAAGATATGGGTGGAAAGGAAGTAAAAGTAAGAAGAACAGGAAGAGGGGATCTGTGGAAGGGAAAGAGCAATCAAAAAAGAAGCTAAAGGACGTAAAAATGGAAGGAGGGAATGTCAATGAAGAGATGGAAATCATGATAGTAGAAATTGAAAAAGTAAGAGGAAACAAGTAAGGTAGAACTTAGTGAGTGGGCAGAAATGGATGGGATGGAGAATGTAGAGAGAAAAGAAGGAAATGGGAAAGAAACTGAAAAGATGAAGGAAAGGAAAAAGTAGTGAAGATGAATATAGAAGAAAAAAGGGGGGCTGAATTGAGATGTATGATAAGAAAAAAAGAGGAAGAAAATAAGAGGTTTGAAGAAGAGGCGGAGAAGGCTAGAATAGAGGAAGAGGTTTGGAAAGTAGTAAATAAAGAGAGAAAAATGAGGGAGGGGGTAAACCAGGATATTGGAAAAAATATCTCATGGATCCGCTAGGGAGAATAGAGAATAAAGCAAGGAAGGCAAAAGAGAAGAAAGGGAAGTAGACAAAGAAGAGGACATAACAAGAGAAGAAATAATCAATGTTTTAGGAATAAAGAACGAAACCAAAGCTTCAGGTCTGGATCAAATTTGAAATGAAGTATGTAAATGTTGGGCAATTAACTAGAAGAGTAGGAAAATGGAGGGTGGCGGCTTCTTCATCGTGATCGAGCAAAGAACAGTAGAGTTACTAGTATGTTAACTCAGCCATTCATGTCGCCGAGTAGGATGATCCTTACTCCGACATAGGAATTCATGATTTGTGTTAGTCGAATTTTTAGGAACGGAGCTTCAATGAATTACGCTTTTATCAACAACATGTGTGTTTCGGTGAATTTATTCCATATTTCATTCCTAACCAATTTTGTTGAACAAGAACTCAAATATTCATGTCCCTGAGTGAGATGATCCTTTCTTCAGCATAACAGTTCATGCTTTCATGTAAGTCATTTTGTGAGGAGCGTTAGTTTGTGTAAATACTCGTCTACAAACAAAATGTTTATTCAAGTATATTCATTCAATTTTTTGCCTTCAAACAATTTTGAATAAAAGCAATGAATGCATTTGACGAATTGAATACCACAACAACTATAAACAACTACAAACAACAATCTAGAGAAGATGTTTGAAAGAAACGAAATATTGGAAAAATTTCCCCATTTTTCGAACAAACAAAAACTCTTATGCGCTACGAGAGAGATGAAGAAGTAAAGAGGAGAAGCAGCTCAAGAAGATGAAGGAGAAGGAGTAGAAGATGAGAAAGGAAAAGAAGAAGGAGCTTGAGAAGGGAATGAGGGAACACAATGGAAACGATCGTGCACTGCGAAAGATACAAGGAAAGAGGGGAGACAGAAAAACCAGAAAGGATAGAAGGAAAACACTTCTGCGAAAGAGACACTTTTAGAAGCTGCTTGAAGGAAGAGAGAAAGTAGCAGACGAAGAAAGCAGAGAAGAAGAAGTAGGAGGAGAAGAAGGAGAAGGAGAAGCTGACAAGAAAAGCAAAGAGGCAGTCTCATGCGATGTGTGAGAAAAGATGAAAAGAAATTGAAAGAAATGAAAAAAAACCAGGAGACAAAGGAGGAGCTTACAAAGAGAAAAAAGTGATCAGTGGAACACCTTCGTGCGCTGCCAATAACAGGAATAACAAAGGAGGGGAAAAAAGAGCAGACGAACAAGGAAAATATTATCTCATGAAGAAGTACAACGGCTTCGAAGACGCTAATATAGAGAAATGAAGGAGGGAAACGAGAAAGGAGAAAAGAAGTAGAGAAAGGGGAGGAGAAGAATATCACGATCGTTGAAGAGATTGACGCGCTACAAAAGAGAAAATAAGGAAAAGAGGAAGAAGAACTGGATACTTGTGTGTGTGAACGACACTGATGCTGTGTTGCAAAAAAGGAAAGGAGAAGAACAAAAGGAGTAAGAGGCAAAGGAGAACTGCTGGAGTTCATGAGAGAGACACGCGAACGTACGAAACACGCTTATGCAACACAAAAGAGAGGAGGAGGTGGTGTAGGAAGATGGAGCAAAAGGAGAAGTAGAAGAAGGGGCCTGAAAAAGGACGACAGTATGTCAAAAGAACGAGTAGAAGATAAGAGAAGGATGGAGAAAAAAGGATATGAAGAGCTGTGAAAGAAAACAGAAGGAGAAAAAAAGAAAGGAGGAGCTCATAACAAACTGTTATCCGTTTCGGAAGAGTAAAAAAGAGGAGGAAAATGAAAAATTATAAAAAAAAACAAATCAAGCTCAAGGTACACGTTCCAGTACTGTGAAAAGGAGAAGAAGCAGAGGAAGAAGAAAAATAGGACAGGAGATGCTTACTAAAGAGGAAAGCGAGTATTAGAGTTTTCTCATACGCTGAAAAAGATATAATCTTCAGAAGCAGAGAGGAGAAAGAGAAAAAGCAAAAAAAGGGAGAGAAGGGGAAGAGTAGGAGCTTTCGCGATGGACAAAAAGGCGTCAGAAGAACTCTTACGAGCTAAAAAATAGGAAAGAAGAAAAAGCAGAAAGGAGGAGCTGCAAAAGGGAGCAGAAGTTGGAGAAGAGATAAAATTTAGATAAAGCAGAAAATGGAGTGAAGTAGCTCACAAAAGATAAGTAGAATAAGCGACGAAAAGAAGGAAACGAATATGAAAAAAGGGGAAGCTTTTCAAAGAGACAAGTAAAAATTAAGAGCAGTATAAGGAGAAGAAAGATTGCAAGGAGCTTGCAAACGTGATACTTCCTAACACTGGGGGAAAAAAAAGAAGAAGAATAAGATGAAGAAGAGCAGGGGAAGAAAAGTAGGAGATGAAGAAGCAGAAGAAAATAAAGCAAAAGAAGGAAGAAAAGAAGAAACAAGTACGAGCTTACAAAAGAAACAAACAGTCAAAAGACAAATTAGAATGCGCACGATAAAGAGTTGGAAAGAATAAGAGCGCTACAAAACAAAGAAAGAGAAAGGATAGGAGAACAAAAAAGTTTAAGCAAAGGTTAAAGCGCACGGAGAAGAAGCTTACATAAAAAAAATACATCACCTTGTTTTTCTCATTCCCTTTTTCAACCTCTGATGTTTTTATTGAAGGGGTACCAACCTATTGGAATTATCGACGAAGTCTGTAAAGATCCGGAATCCGCAAAGCGTCGATTTCACCCCCCTTTTTTTTTTGTTTTGTTTACTCCTCCTCTATTTTTCGTTTCAAATTTACTTTCTTCACCTTTATTCTCTGAAGGCTTATGGTGCAGAGACCCAATCAGTTCTGCGAGTGCTAGCTCATTAGCACGTGATTGATTAAAAATCCGTTTGTTTTCCGCAGGAGGTGGTCAGGGGTGACTCGACTGCCTCATTGTAGAATGCAGATATTGAATATCACACCAGAGGAAAATAGATGATTAAGGGGGGTATTAATTGCGCCACCACAAGGGCAAATGTTATCCTTCGCAATGTGCAACGATTGGTTCATTGGGGATTCGTCTTTCCCCCTCTCTACTCAACCCCTTACTTACTCCTCTCACTTCTTTTATTTCCACTCACTTTCCTTCGCTACCTCCGATTTCACTCTCCCTTTCGTCATAACCTCTCATACACCTTCGCCACTCTTTTCCTACCATTAGCGTTTCTCCATACTTCCTATTATTCCTCCTTATGCGGTTCATTTCTAATCTTCGTCGACTTCATCCCAGTTAAACCCTACTACCCCTTAATTTTATCTACTTCCTCTCGCTCTTCCTGATTCTTCCTCTTTTCTCATCAATATCCGTTACTTAACTTACTACCACCAACTTCAAATTACCCCCTCTCTACACTCCTTATGATTTCTCACCTTCTTCGATTTACTTCTCATCCCTTCACTCCTTCTTTTGCCCTCTCTTTTTAAAAGAACCCCTTATTACCCATCACTGGCCCCAACATTTTATCACTCTCTTTTCACAAACTTCCTCTATTCCTCTTTTACTCTCCCTGATTTTCACTTACCTCCTTTTCTTGCATCTTATTTGCCCTTACTTTCCAGTATTTCCCTCATTCATTTCCATCAACTTCAACTTCTACTAACTCACTTTCAACACAATCTATCGTCTCCCTTTTTATGGTTTAACCTCGTATATACTTCAACTTTCTTTTCTTTCTCTCCACTACCCCTAATTTTTGCTTTCTCTCCGTAACTCCCCCTTATTTTCCTAATTTTTATATGAATATGCTTATATACGTCCTCATATTCTCACGTTCCCTTACCCTGCTAACACTTCTCATAGGTTCGTCTTACTACACTTCACTCCTCACCCCTTCACATTTTCTCTTGCTCCTCTCCATGATCCCTTATCTTTGAATACTTTTCCTTACTTTCCATATCTACGTATCATTGACCTTTCCTTTACTTCCTATCATTTTAACTTACTTCTAAAAACTGCCTCTTTACACTTCCCATCATTCAAAACTTTAATCGTCTAACTTCTCTCTCTAACTCTCATCCTTTTCTTCTCCTTTTCTTCCTCCAATTTTTATTTGCCTTTCCTTACTTCTCCTCATTTCTCCCCACTCATCATCATGACTCCTTATTTACACCTATTCTTGACTCCTTCTTACCTCATTCCAACACTGCTCACCATCCTCTTTTACTTGACTTCACTGATTTCTTTCTAGTTTTCACTCACTCTTCTTTATCGACTAATATTTCCTCCTACTTCCCTGCGTTTCCACTCATTCAGTTCCACCAACCATCACTTCCTTTTACTCCTTCTTATGGATTCACATCATCTCTCCTCAACCTCATACACCGTTACTTTCCCAGAACTCCTCCTACCCTCTCCCCACATTTCACGTAGTTTTCAACAACTTCTCCTCACTTCTCATCTCTCCTGATATCATCTTATTCCCCTCCACTTCCCTTTACTTTTCCATACTTCACCTTACTTCCTTCATATGTCTTTTGGTTACTTCATCTATCTCAAACTTACTCTTCCCTTTTCCGCATGGTTCCCGTTATTCTTTCATACTTTGCATCACTTCCCTTCCATTCTTGCCTCCTTTATTTTCCTCTTTTCATCCCTTATTTTCACTTTCTTCCTCTAACTACACTCCATCTTTCCATACTCTCTTATTCATGCTACTTCCGTCAACGTTCTATTAATCCTATTCATACTTCCTATCATTTAAACTCACTTCACCAAGCTTCTTATCCCTACCGACTCTCGCTTTTTACTACCTTCTTTCTTTAAATTTTGCTCAATCTCCCTTACTTCCTTTTATCTCCCCTAACTTTCAATCCTAACCCTCCATTGACTCACCACAACCTTGATTCTCTTTTGCCCACTTTCAACACTTCCCATCATCTTCCTTCACTTGACTTAACTTCTTATATCCCCTCACTTCCTACCGTTTCCCTCCCCTACCCTCATTTCAGCTTACTCCTCATTGGTCACCCCTCATTCTTCTCACATCAAATGACAACCCCTAACATCTCTTCATTATTCATCAATTCATCTTAACCTTTTCCGTCACCTTTCGTAGATAGACGTTTATTCTTTCGCCTATTGGCCTCTGGAAATCGACTTCCTTACACCACCATGTTTTGCAAAATTATTATCTTTACATTACATGCATTCCCTAGATTCCCTTCTCTTTTCATATCAGGCCATGAGCAATGTAAGACCCTTTTTATTTTAGGCGGCTTTTACTCTGCATAACTCTCAACTTTTCTTTTCAGCTTTCTAACCTTACGACCGCTTCTTCCCTTCTCTATTCACGCTCAAGCCTTAATTTCACTGCCTTCCTCTGAAACTCTCATATCTTCTGAAGCAGCGCTTTTTTCCTTCCGTTCTTCCCCGATCTCCACCCTTAGCCCCTTATCTGGATATTATTCCTTCTATACTCTTTTTCTCATATGCTGGTCCTGCTTGTTCCTCTTACCCGCTCAATCTCTCAAATACTTATCCGCTTGCCTGCTTGACAACCTAACCTTACTTTTCCTTTTGACCTGAAGCCCACCTCCTCTAGCCACTAAAACTACTTCTTATTCTCTTCAATCACCTACCACACTCTTACTCAACTCCTAAATATCCACCCTCACACTCCACTCACACTCCCTCAATTCTTCTTTTATATCTCCTCTTACTCTTTCTCTCATTTCTCTCACATTTCCTTACTTCTCCTCATCCTTCACATCTCAACATCATGACACAATCAGCTTCACTATCTTTAACTTTCCCTTGTCTCCTCCTTACACTTTTCATGACTTTCCCTTGCTTTGCTTTACTCCAATACATTTCTCTTCACTACTCCCATTTTTCACTTCATTTTCTTCAATTCTCCTCATTCCCTTCTGATTCCCTATATAACTTCTTATTCACTCTTACTTCACTCGAATTGCCCTTAACATCCTTCAATACCTTCCATTATTTCCTTCATTTGACTTTACTTCATATCTCCTCCTCCTTTCTCTTATTTACCACCACAGTCTCAAATTTTCACTTACTTTCCTTAATTCTCCCTTATCCCTCTTACTTTTTATCATTGCCCCTGATGTACCCTCACTATCCTTACATTCCTTTTACTCCCTCTTGACACTTCTTAGAATTCTCCTTACTTCGCTTTACCTCTCATCCCCTCTGACATTCTCTCATTCCTACCCACTACCCTCAATGGTCACCTTACTTCCCTTACTTTCCATCCATTTTTCATCATTAATTCTTATTCACAATTATCAATTTTAACTTTCCTTAACCATTACCCTATACTTTCCATAATTTTCCTCTACTTAACTTCACTACGTCTTTCTTCTGACTTTCTTTCACTCCTCTCCGCTGAACCGCATCTTCACTTTTTCCCATTCACTCCTCCTTATTTTCCTTACTATTCAGCATTGCTCCGAAGATTCCCCTATTATACTTGAGTTACCCATAAGGACTTCATTAAAAATAACTTCTGACAGTAATATTTATATGCAGAATTTTTTATATA
>WSXT02045539.1:0-13163 GCA_011762715.2 Neuroterus valhalla | reverse complement strand
TACAATGATAAAACGTAAACGAATTAAGCTAACCCCGAAAGGGATATGGCTTAATGGTATAATAATAATAATAATAAATAGAAGATCGACTTGAGTTTCAAGTCATCGAAACTGCAAACAAATTTCGACTCACTTTTAAACCTCAAGAGCTTCGAAAAAAACATTTCAGCTTTCTTTCAAGCCTAGAAAGATACAACAAAAAATGGTTGAATTCGAAAAAAGGAGTGGAATTTATTTTGACCTTGATTTTTGAAGGTTAAATAATTATTTTATAAAAAAATGTTTGTGATCAATGAAAAGGGCGTGAAAAGATGTATATCGAAACCATAAATGACAAAATTTTCTTTTGCACGTTTCATATGAATGCTTATTATTACATTTTTTGAAACTAATTATACGTGTAACTGTCCCATCTAATAAGAGTGAGAAATGACGGAAAAGTCACAAAAAGAAAAGCGAAAATAAAAATGTATCTAATAATTTCACCTAAGCGCCCTGTGTAGCAGTCTGTACTTTTTTCCAAATTTTCCCTCGATTTAGGTTGTCCACCCCTAGTTTTTTTCCTGGAACTAATAGATTTCTCGTGATCGAAAGTATCATCACATATTTCATTAATAGAGATTCGTGATTTTGTCTCGGAGCATAGTCGATTTTGCTCCGGAGTCCCATAAGACTACGTGTTGAACAGGTACTTTTTCGGTAGCGATTTATTCGGATATGACGTCGTCAACCATAGTACTTCTTTTCCCCAAATGAATTAGGCATACTTTATGAAAGATCCCGAAGTTTCAGAATTTCCTGTGATTTTCATGAAAAACGCCCAGCTTCCTTGAAATGTGAACAAAATTACTACTTTTCTGGTATTTTACAAGATATTATTATTCAATTCTTATTTTAATGTGTGATGTTATATTTTGCAACCCCTTGACCCTCATCCTAGCAGCATGGTGTGAATTACGAACGACCTCAAGGGATTTCTAGAGATATTAGGATATTTATGATTTCGAGATCTCAATCTCAAATTACTTTGAGAGATTGCAGAAAATTTGGAATGTTTTCTCGAGATTAGACGCCGAAGATAGGTATGGGCACTCGATTCTATCGAATGTCTCCATCCAAACCCGTCTGTTAGTTATCGGCTGGGTTCCAGAGTTCTGATTTTCTACAGTTCTCCAATCCCCTGACCAAATTTTCAGACGAATGCAAGAGTTTTGAATAAAAACCCATTGGCAGAGGTAGGGGTTTTTGAGAATAAAAGACCCACAGAACTGAGTAAGTCAGGCATTGCTTGGTGGTTTATATTGAGAGAGCTGCACTGAAAAAATTTTGGGTGAGCAGCTGCCTTCTTAGTGGGAACGCAGCGCCACCACGGCGGTTGGTGCAATGGCCACACCACATTTGAGTGAGCAATAGTGCGAAACGTGCGAGCAGATCCTTTACCGCGTGTTGGGAACGCTGCCGTCCCACAAAAAAGAAACCAATTGTCCCATGGGTCCAGAAATGGATTCAAGTTGCAGTTGAGTTTTGTGGCCGTGTAAACAAATAAATATACCAGAAACCAAAAGTATTCAATACATGACACACGTTAAATTGTTTAACGACATTTTATTGTCATGAAAAATGTTGCATTTTTATAACATAAAATATTTTATACACCTCTAACGGTTGTCGGTGGTTGTCTTTAATGAGACTTTCTAATCAAAACAATTCAATTTTCAATATTTAAATCTAGAATTTCTAAGATCATAAATTGATTTCAAGTAATCTCATAAAAGAAATTATCATTACTTTTCAAGCCCTACATTACAGTTCAAATTTCAAATCATGACCTCATTTTTATTCGTAGTTAATCATTTAAAAATTATTTTTGTCAAAAATGTTTGATTTTTCACCAAATGAATTCAAAATTTCTTCTTTAAAGGTTATGTGCACGCGTTCATTCAAAGAGAAGCTTATATATTGAATAAATATTTACATGTGAAAACATCACGCAGATTTGTGCAGTTGCTTTTTCTAAGAAGTCATCCATAATTGTAGAATCGCACTTAAAAAATAAAAGAAAAGATGAATCAATGCAAGAAACACCCGCGCTTGACGCGCAAACTGACACCGCGGGAAACTGTACGGGCGTGGAAATGCCATTCTGCCGTCTAAAGAGAGCGTGTGGGGCATGTGGGGTTGCAGCTCTATCACGTAAGCGAGCTGCTGACCCAAAATTTTTTCAGTGTAGGGTTATTGGAGATTCCGGGACGGAATTTGAGTTGAACGGTTTGATGTCTGACGTCCTCCTGTGAGAGAGGGAACTGCAGATCTGTAAAACCCGGAAGGGTATATATAGAGTTAAAATCTAATCTAATATCGATTAATATAACAAAGCATTTACCTCATTTCTTAGTTTTTTAAATTGTCCATAAAGAATGAGACAATTTCTAGCTATTGTTAAAGTCGAATATAATCTTTGTTCGCCTGTCAGGAACTGTACCCCATTCTGTGCAATACAGGACGCGAAAACGATGTCACGTTCCTGGTTACGAAAACCATTTATGGTATCGACATCAATTGAAAAACCACTTCGCTCATTCTTTGGTATTTCGTCCAACCTGCGAATATAATTATAAAATTTCCCATGAATTTTAATGTTCAACACAAATAAAAAAATCCTAACTGAGAAAACTTGTAGTCCTACTTTTGATTAATGGCCTTCGTAATAACGACCTTTGAAGTGTTGTAAGGTACCACTACTGCAATTGATAACGGTTTCGTCACCATTTTGAAATTCCCATATTTAATAACGCACAAAACTAGGTTTACGGCGAATGAAGCCTCAATTTCTGTCGGCACATCTATATTTTCAAAATTGAATATTTTGTAGGGGAAGATCGAGCATTGATCCGGTTTCGCTTGTCGATTTTTCAAATTCCCTTCGTAGAAAAAAGAATTTGGAAAATAAGCGATTTCTAAATCCATTCTATATTCCTGATTTAGTGTTATTATCGGAGGATCCTCAGAATTTTCGAAGCATTTTTTGATTCTCGAAAAAAGTGAATTTCTCAGTCCCAATTTTTCCAGAGTCTGAAAAAATTTATGTATAAACTATATATTATATGTTACTTGTATACTATAAACTTTTGTTCTCAGATACGAAAAAAAATCGCATAGAAGACTCTTGAAATCATAAAAATCATTAAATCTTACAAGTGACGACAGGCTCTTTGTCGAATGTTTGTGAGTATCACCAACGAGAATTAAAGTTTTTACTCCAAAAGAAAGAAGTTGTAAAATGTCAATCTCGTGTGCAAGAGTCGCTTCGTCAATGATACAAACGGGTATCAAATTTTTCTTGCTGAAAGAAAATTGTCAATTTATTGGCATTATTGAATATGAAAAATTTATATTAAAAACAAAATTTATACACCCGAGAGTCGTATCCATTATTTGCGAGTAACTGGTTTGAAGAGTGCAAATAATCAGATGGTGCGTCGCTAAGAAAACTTCTTTTAATTTTTCTAGTGTCTCCTCGTATTCCTCATGATTTATATTCCTTACCTATATTCAATAATCTACTATTAGTTTTTATATCAAATAAGTTTCGTCATTATGTTATTTGGAGTAATATCATAATTAGATTGTTTCAAATAAAATCCTACGAAAATTTGAAAATGTATCATCTAATTAAAATGGCCAAAGTGAGAAATATCAAATAGAAACCAGGCGAACTGAAGAGTTGGAAATTGTAATTCAAAAGCTCAAAAAATATAACATTTATAAACTGAAAGCATACATCGAAGACAGTTATTTTAGAAAAGTTTGAGTTGAAAATTTTAGGCTAATAACAGTAAAAGTTATTTAGTACTACTAACTTAAAGCATGGAGGAATCGTTTCTTTTTCAGTAAAAAAAAAAAGGTGGAGGGTATAAATTACAAGAAATCTAAGTCAATCTAAAATTATATATATTAGATACTTTCCGATTATATCTTTCGTTACGAGGAATATGTACAGTTCTTATTTACTTACCATTCTGCCACTTCTTTTGATTTCTAGATATTTTTGCAAAACTGGCAACGCGAAAGCTGCTCCTCGACTTTTTGTCTGGCGTATCAATTTTTCAGCTTTCCGTATTTCTTCAGTAATTTTTACTATCTACAAAAAAATGACTTTCATAATAATGGTAACGATAAAGTGATAAAATTTAGTACACTTACTTTATTTTTATCCTTGTCCCTTAAATATATAAAAACAGACACAAGGATTTTTCTAAATGAATAATTAGGATAAAAAAAGCTAATGGTAAAATAGTATAAGATACGGACAAAGGGGGAAAACTGTATGAGCGTTCTTTTTTTCGAGAAATTGTACAGAGGTCCAGCTTTGGAACATACAACTGTGACAAAAAAGAGATTGCGTTTTAATAATCCCGTTGCAGGTGATTAAAGAAGTATTGACATTTTCGATATTATATCCGTGACTAAGAAATAATTGTATCAAATTCAATGATTCATCCGTCATATACATTTTTTTCCCCAAAGGGAGGAAACCATGTATTCTCCTAAAGGGGAAGCAAAGTTCTCCTGGAATGACGAGTGAAGTTGACAGTTCAAAGTTGAAAACTTGACAGCTAGTTTAGTTACTTAACAATGATAAGAATTGAAACACAATATTGCTACCTGTTGATCTCGAGGAATTTCAGTCTCCTTTTTACAAAAGTTGCGAATATTTTTCTGGAGAAACTGCTCCGACATTACATTTAATGAAAACTTTCGTGTATTTGGATCCATTTGATCAACTTCACCCAATCTAGCCATCTCAACAGTTTTACCTGTGAGGAAAAATTCTATAAAGGAAAAAACTCTTCAATTCAAATATCTCTAAAACGGAACACATAAGAAAATTTCTACGCTTCAGAGTTTGCAGTACTGAATAAATCCGTAGGACAATTTCGTCGACTGCTCGTTCTGTACTTGCGCATACCAAGACCTTCATCGGCACTTCATCCTGTTTTTCTGCTTCATCATCCAATAATTGTAAAACTAAATTCACAACTACTTGGGTTTTTCCCGTGCCTGTTGTTCAGAAAAAGTTATGCTTTTTTATTTGTTTCTGAAGAGGTTTTTATGTTAAGTGAAAGAATCAAAGCTAGTTAGTTAATAATATACCTGGAGGACCATCGATGAGAATGATTTTAGGCTCACGTTTTATAGCAACTTCAGTAATTTTCATCACTGCATTTAATTGTTTTTCATCCAATTTGTCCTGTAAAATAATGTCACTAATAAACACGTATTTTTTGCAGTTCAAATAAAAAATTCTGCAATCTACCTTCGATACTAATGTTATGGAGTGACTACTGGAGAGCCACTGAAATTTTTCGGTTTCAGGCTTCATCATGACAGGCATGAGTGGTGATTTCCTCAAGTAATCCATCGCATTTGCTAATTTCATAAAATAAAGTATGTTCAATACTACTCGCAGTTTGACAATTCTACTTTTGCATGCGTTCAAGTCGATTTTCCTCGTCACTACGGTGCACAATTTCTGTAGGCAAGCTCCTTCTGTCGTTAGATCTAAACATTAGAAATGTAATAGGTTAAAAAATTTTGTAAATAGAGATTATGGAGAATTCAACATTTTAAGGGTATCGATTCCAAATATATATTTTAGGTTCTTGTTTTTTTTTATACATTCATTTTTCTTGCTACACAGAACGTGACGTTCAGGACTTGGGATATAAACGAATATATGAATTGGGAGACCTCAAAATTGAACTATGTGATTCCCAAATTGAAAATTTGGAAATAAAAACTTTAATTTCACCTGCGATTGAAAAATTGTAGCTGAAACTTGTAACTGAAGAAGATTTATGTGCTACTTGTTGAAACAGGCACGTGTCAAACTTGAAATTTCTTCAGCTCGAATCAGAGAAGTTCCATTATTCTATCAACAAAAAGTTTCCGTACTTTTTGAAGAGTTTAAAACCCGAAAAATCAACAAACATTTTAATGCTTTAGGAACTAAAACTTTCGAATGTTACTAAGTGTATTAAAAAGGAACCTGCGTGGAAATTACGCGCATCAGAAGTGAAACTTCAACACGACGGAAGACTGAAAGCTTCACACTGCTAGCGCAATAATTAAAGCTGTCAGTTCGAACACACGCGTGGATGTTTCGTATTTATTTTTGAATGCATGCAAAATATTCTATTTTTTATAATTAGTCTTCATTATCAAATAAAAGCCAATGCTTTAACACCACATTCCACAGTGGAGTGCCCGGGCGAAAATTTCGGAAAGGAAATCATTCCGATTCATTCCGAAACCTGTATCCGAAACAATCCTTACCAATCGCTTGGATCAACCCGAGTTTCAATCCGGGATCAATCCTGGAAGATTCGGAATGAATTCCTATCCGAAACTACTGGAAGACCCAGTTTCGTGGCCAAAAGTCGGCGAAGCCATTTGGAGGTACGCAAATGAATCCTAATTATGCTTATGCATTGTTTTTTGGGTCGCTTAAACTGAATTCTGAATTTCAAAAACAAAATGACGGATCCGATTCACTGCGGCGGACGTAAATTAGAAAAAAAAATCATTTTCTCGAAACGTTATATCTAGGAGTTCCGGAGGGTATCGATTCCGAATCGTCAGTCGGAATTTCATAAAACAAATGGCAGATCCAATATGGCGGACGTTAATTTTAAAAATTTTGAGTGTTGCTTGAAAATTGGTATCCAGGGATTTTTATGGATGTTGATTTAAGCCCGGGAGTCAAAAATTAGAGAAAGCAAAATTAAGGATCCGTTATGGATGATGTGGAATTGGCAAAACACAGTGGTCTGAAAGACTCGAATTCGTGGCCTACACAAAAAAAGAGTAGTTTAAGAAAACATCTAGTCTATTTTTCTGATTTTTGGATTCAGAATCAAGTCCCACAGCCTGTTAAGGTCCATCACATTGAATCTGGCATTACGCGTAATTTCGAAATACGCGTATTTCGAAATTTGTACTTCACATTTGTAATCAGAGCCTTCATAAACCCCTAGAGATATCCTGTTTTGAGTAAATAAAATGTTTTTCCTAAGTTTACGTCAATCATATTAGAAAAATGGTTTTGTTTTTCGTAATTTTTTCTTTCAAATCAGAATCAGCGCCATCAAAAACTTCAAGACACCACGTTCCAAGGAAATCAGATTTTTTGTTCCGATTCATGTTCGCCACATTTGATACGTCATTCTGTTTTCCAAAATATCGACTTCATTTTCGGGATCAGGGACACAAGAAACTGTAAAAAGGCTTAATGAAAATTATTTTTGTACATTTTAATGAGTTTTCTGACTTTCGGCTATGAAACTTTGCGTCCCAACCCACTGACTGTGGAAATGTTAAGGGGGAATGCCACTGTGACGGGTCTAAAAATAGCCGATTTTTGTGAATTTTTTTCTGCAAGAAGGGATGGTTATTTGAGGATCGGACACAAAGCAATTGATAAGGTATATATTCAACTATGTTAATGTGAATTTTCATTGAAAAATATTGGAAATTCCCAAAGTTATCCAAATAATCGCAACGACATGAAAAAATGACGGCATCTGGTGGCAGCGATACAGCAGTGAATTATTATCTGAAATCAAAAAACCAAAAATATCAATAATCTGCACGATAGTGGCTATCGTTGTAGACAGCCGATTTTCAAAATTCTGAAAATTACTATTTTTTGAGACATTTTGAAAATAAGAAAAATGTCAAAAGAACACAACAAAATTCAAATCGCCACCATTTTGTCATTTTTTTCATGTCGTTACGATTATTTGGATAACTTTGTGAATTTCGAATATTTTTCAATAAAAGTTAACATAATCCTAGTTGAATACATACTCAATAGATTGCTTTGTATCCGATCTTCAAAAAATCATACCTTCTTTCAAAAAAAATTCACAAAAATCGTCTATTTTTAGACCCGTTACAGTGGCCACTTAAATATAAATTGGTACAAAATGGGTCCCATTAAAAAAGTCTACGTAACAAATACCAACTATGGCGCTGTAGACAATCGAAAAATGGAATTCCTCTTCTCATTGTATTTTCTTTCATTTACATACTGTTCCTAATACATGACTTAATACTAATAAATTTATTTCGAAATAAATCAATTATCATTCTGGTCAAAGGGGCTCTAAATATTTTCAATTACAGTGATTACAGTGATCAAGAAGCCCGAAACGATCAAGAAGCCCGAAACGATCAAGAAGCCCGGGATGATCTAGAAGCCTGAGACGATCTTATAAGCCTGAGACGATCTAGAAAGCCTGAGACGATCTAGAAAGCCTGAGACGATCTAGAAAGCCTGAGACGATCTAGAAGCCCGAGATGATCAAGAAGACCGAGACGATCTAAAAGCCCGAGACGATCAAGAAGCCTGAGACGATCAAGAAGCCCGAGACGATCTAAAAGCCCGAGACGTTCTAGAATTCCGAAACGATCAAGAAGCTCGAGACGATTAAGAATCCCGAGATAATCAGAAAGCCCGAGACGATCAAGAAGTCAGAGAAGATCAAGAAGATTGAGATTCCAATTAATCAAAAAACAATCCAATCGCATCTAACATTTGTTCAAAATTTGACTCAGGCAGAAGCTGAGACTCTAAATCTAGAAATTACTAAATTACTGAGAACATATGCTAGAAGTCCTTGCAATTCACGAAGAGGTGAATTTTTTAAATCCTATTTTCTTGTCTCAGCTCAGCGTCACTGCTTTCCTAGTCCACAACGCGCGTATTTGGAACCGCAGAATTAAAATGCACTATCTGGTGGAGAAACATACTAGTAGTGCAAGCAGTATGCTAAAGTAGAGACTCTAAGAGTCCACTTTCATAACTTTTATGATTATAAGCATACAGTAACGTGAAAGTTGTAAATGAACATGAATTGATGAAAGAAACGATAGATCGACAATAAAGTAAATCAAATACTTAAAAAAAAAAAATAATAATTTTGCGATAATCGTGTTCATAGGTTTGATATGAAAGTGCAAACTAAATTAAGAATTCCTCTTTGCTCAAAAAAAAAAAAAAAAAAAAAAAAATGTCCAGAATAAGAAGAAGTGGGTGTGATACCTTAAAACTGAAGTCTTATCTCAAAGTTTATTTCATTTAACACGGCTTCTTTGTCACGAAGAATTACATGTCTAGCATGCAAATCTCTTTCTTCTTCTTTAACAAAGTTTTTGTCTGAAGGTGAAGATTCCCTAAACTAGTATTGGCAAAGAAAACATCCACCGCGGACAAAGAGGCGCTGCTGTTGCTGTATCAAAACAAACATGGCTGCCTATGTGATTCAGCATGCATATGATTAGCATTAGTCTTAACACGTTTATTCAAGTACACTTACCGCTTGGACGAGCGCCTATCGAGTCAGCCCCAGTTTCTCGGCTGTTCATGCTTGAGTGATTCTGTCCCTCCCCCCGACCCTCGCATGATGCAGCACGACAGCCCATCAGCCTTGAAAAGACAAGACCGTAATGCGTAGTATAGAAGTTGTTTACTTGGAGACTTGCGACGCACGTATTCACGAGACTATACATACGATTTCTAATTTCTCCCGCGTCAGAACCACAACCCCCGATACTGGCACTCGTCTAGGCGGTAAGTGTAAAGTATAAAATAAATGTGATACAAATGTCTAAAGTCGTTTTAATCATTCGGAACGTTCAATAACGACAATGCTTTCTCCAACATGATCTTTCACTGTAACAGTACCACTGCCAAATTTCGGTACTTTATGGAAACTCAAATAAGTGTTGATATTTTGTTTAGTCTCAATTGACAACACAGCACACATTGCCTTTGCGACTATAGATTCCCTTTCTATGGTTCCAGGAGAATTCCATTTTTAAGATTTTATATTAACTTAATAAACTTCTTATGAACTTCAAACTGAATAATCTAAAATTAATTATTATCGCGTTATTTGAGTGCAACACGCATGTAAACAGTGCTACGTATATCCTATAGGCAGCCATGTTGGTTAGTTCGGTAGATGGCCATCAGGTCTCGCATTGAAACTTTATATTCCCAATATTGAAGCGATACTCCGTTCCATTTGTCCTCAGCCCGTATTTCACCTGTCAATCGACCCATTTGTGGCTGCCCCTATACGAACGTAGTTTATTGTTTTCTAAGGCTTTCCCCAAAAAATCAACTCGATATCTATTTCGGTGCGGACGTGAGTTGTTGCGAAAAAAATCGATAATTTGGGTCACGTGACCCATTTTTAACATGGCCTTAAAGATTACAAATTTATTTAATAAAACCATGCATAATTTCATATGGTATCAATGACACTTGAAGTCATTGTATTCGATTGTTCCACAGTGAGTAAAATTCTTCGCTTGACCTAAACTGAATGACGCTTAGATTTTTTTACTATTAGGCCTCCAGATTCAATAACCGTTATTGAATCCGGAGACTCAATTTAATTGATTCTCAGTTTTACCTTCGTTTCCCCTTAAAGATTGATGACATAAAGTGTGAGCGAAGAGAACTATTGGAGTTTCGACATTTGGTTGCATTATTTCTAAATGGAGGAGATCTCCAAGTTTAGAAAATTTGGAGGCCTGTGTTTTGCTGTGAATTTTAATCTGGAATTTCATCACGCCGGCAGACTCTTCATTTATAAAGGCTCTCTCAACTGATCCTTCCACAATTTCACACACTGCAAATCTGTTATAAAAGAACTTTTATTAGATCAATTAAGTCAACCTTACAACTTACCACACAGCTTAAATAGTTCAGGATATTGAAGTTTTTACAGAAATCTATTATGCACTCACGGTACGTTTCTCTTGGCATCCACGTAAGCATTTTTGATTGCATGGAAGATGTCTGATGTGACCAGGGGTAGAAATATGCTACAATAATTTTCGTAGCTTTCATAAGATTTTATAACTGGTTTTAGTTCACCTTCTTTTAGGCTATTTGGATTAGAATACCAATCCTGTGATGGAAAATTTGTATAAAAAAGGATGAAGCATGCGGAATACAAAATTAATACAGCTTTGCACCGAACATAATTTTATAGGAGATACGGAAAACATTCCAACCAACGTCTTCAAATTTCCTACACATCAGGGATCATAGTTTCTATTTTTTCTAAAATAATGAAATAAGAAGTTCTTCAGTAAATGCTATCGAAATTCAAATTAGCATTGTCCTTGCACTAATCTCAAGATCTGACGGTAAGGATATTTTCATCAGAATAATTCAGATAGGTTGTACTATTTCACGGTTACATGTCTTCAGCAGATAATTATTATCTTTGAATAGATACGGTCCGGCGTCGACGGATGAAATAGAAGAGATCGTCTTTAAAACGCGGGACCCTTGAAATTTTATATTTTTTATTAAGAATGATAAGATGCACCAAAAACTGTTATGGTTCAAATTTCAGAACTCACTGGCAGTTAGATGATTGTTTTTGAGGATACTGAAACCCTACTCTTTCTCTTTTTAAACTTTTTTTGAAACAATTTTTCGAGCATGCAGTACACATATGTATGTTTATTTTCAAACGGGAAAAATTCTGATTAACAGAATGATTAAAGGCTCGAGGCTACTGTGAAGCTTTATTACTAAGAATGGTCTCAGTTCGGACGTTTTATTTATTCCAAAAGAAATTCTGAAAACTAGGTATTAAGTAGGCTCAATTTGAAAAAGTTATTAGATATCCCTTGTTTACAAAACACGATTGACTATCTAATAAAAATAGAGGACCATTTCAAAAATAGAGGAAATAGCGGTCAGGCTGTGATCCCTGAAACATATACATTGTACGACATAATTTTATTGTATACTTGTAACTTTAATGAAACGTACCGAGAATGTTAGAGGATTCCACTGAACGATTTTCTGGTAAAGCGCCTGGTACTTTGGCGTTTCTCGTTCTTTACTGTTTTGTCGTATTGGTGCAATCCTCAAACTTAGAGGCGAAAGTCTAGAATCTCGAAGACTTTCATCTTTTTTTTCTGAATCTTCAATAATTGTCGATTCAGAATGAATCTCTCCAGCCTCGGCTCTTTTTGGAATCTTACTATTTGTATCCTCTATCCTTCCCATCCTTACTATTTTCTCTTCATCCCTTTTCCTATGCTTTCTTTTTCTTCCTATCTTTATCCTCTTGTTTCCTTTACTCTTTTTTTTTTTTTGACTCTTCTGGGCACTTCCAATATTTCTACGTCCTTCTCAGAGTCCACAATAAGAGTCTCATTTTGTATACTATACTTTGTCTCTAATTTACATTCTGTCACCTCCACTTTTTCTGTTTTTTCATCATGATTATTTAGTGTAAGATCTCCGTTTTCAAGAGAAACAAGATTGTCGTCATCGCACAAATCAATGATCATAACTTCATCTTTAATATTGGGAGTAATCAATTCTGCGACATTAGGAGTGTCTGTAAATTGTGAGACAGTTTGAGCGGTAGTTGATTTTGAGGAAATACCAGTACCAGTGGTCAATTGTGAGATAGAGGCGGTGGTCAATTTTGAGTCAGAGGCTGTGGACAAATGTGGAACGCTAGAACAAAATCCTGGATTCCTTTCAAGTTCTGTTTTGATTGTATTCTCGTGCTTCATCTTTGGTTCCACGGCGATACTAATTACGTGAGGATTGTCAGGACATTGGTTCACGTAGATATTTGGTAAAACGCCTTTACTACCCGTGATGCTAAGTTCAATGTTCATTTTGATGTAGGACTGATTTGTACTCGCTTCGTACGTCACTTCAGACGGCGCTATTTGTATACATTTTTCCGCTTCCAATTTTTCCACTGTAAATTGATCATAAACTCTGTTCTAATTCTTCCATGTATTTCAGATTCAATGATACTCCCCTCAAACTTTCCATACTGTTAGAGGCAGGAACTATAAGATAATCTTGATCAATTAAAATAAAACAAAATTCGAAGGGACAAAGCTTGGATTCAATTGATATTTACTTCAATTTTACTCTTGTTTCTTCAATCTGTTACTCGCGAGCCAGGTGAAATTGACATTTTGATGTGTGGGAACACTCGCAAACTAAAAATATATCTACATAATGGACATATTTCAGGAATTTCTGGGGGGGGGGGGGGGGGCAAAAATAATGCCCTTTCTCCCGGGCCTGGGCCTTGGGG
>WSXT02045528.1:0-13164 GCA_011762715.2 Neuroterus valhalla | reverse complement strand
CGCGTGGCGGTCTCGGGTAGATGAGGCAATGAACTTTCGAGTTCCAAATGCTGATAAATAATAATAATAATAATCACATCATTAGGATAAGGAGACCAAGAGGCGTTTTTCTAACTATAAAGCAATTTCAAACGAAGCATTCAAATTTTGATCCAAAGAGATGTATTACTAACAATAAAAATAAGATGGTTAAAATGCCAATCTGAGAATTCAAATCAACCAAAACTAAAAAAATTGCATTTATAATTCCTGTCTTGGGCTAGAAATATTCATAGCTATCTGGCGCCACAATGTAATTAGTGATAATGAAAAATAGTTGGAATAGCAAAAAAATTCTATAATTGTCGAAGAAGAGATTTTTAACGTCTATCTCGAAAGTGACTTGAAAACTAATTCCCTTACCAATTCGTTACTCCTTCGAAAAACAAGCTGCCTTATTCATTCTACTTTTATCAGCAGAAGTAGCTTTGTAACGAATTGGATGCTCATTTACAAAAGTAAATTTCTAACCACCTAATGAAGGTGCTATAATTGATAGATTTAAGGCTTTCACGATGATCCATTATGAAAATGAAGTTGTTTTGGGTTTGATCGTGTACAAACTACGAATGTGCTATAATTATTTGAATTTCTCAAGCCGATTTGAATGAGATTGTTTGCTGGTCCCCAAAAAATGCAGCAAAACTTTTTGGTCGTTTCACATTTTCCACTGGTTTTCAAGATATTCTATGGATTAATTGAAAATGAAAATTAGTTTCAAGAGGACTTTTGCTAGTAAACAATAATATAAAAACAGGAACGGAAAAAAGTTTCTTCTGTTGCAGGAAGTATGTCTTAAGCCTACAATTCCGTCAGCTTGAATTGAAAAAATGTGCTGTTCTTTTTCCAAATCACAGTTCTTTTTTCTATATCAAATGCTTGTGTATTACGAGGAGATCAAAGGAAATGGCAATAATATGAGCGCAAAAACCTATGGGTTGTTTTTGCCAATAAAAACTTCCTTGGCCGGACATTACGACCAGTTCCACATGGCGATAGTATGGTAGTAATTACAGTCGCAAGTGCAATCAAAGGTTAGTGCCATACAAAAAATCTGCAATAACTTCCGCTTGCTGCTCGAAAAATAAAGTCGAGCTCATAACTGTGAAACCCAAGGTTATAATTTTCCAAATCGTTTGTGCGATTCTTGGCTGTTTCTCTTGACTTTCAGGTGCATTTTATTGGTTCCCAATTCTTACTCCTAGAAGAACTATGAAATTCGAGAGGCAATAAAAAACATATCTTCAAACTGAAACATGTTGGAACACCAGAACTGTTTTTAGCCGAAACAGTCTCTTATCTCTAATATAATTATGGTGACCTACTTTAGTTTGGTGCGTAGCTAAAACATATGTTTTGAATTTTGCCTATATAGAGGGCGGAAAACGTTACTTTAGGTCGTCTTGTTTCGAAGGAAGGGAAACATTCACGAGTGCGCCAAATTTATCATCGAAACTGACGAGTCCAACAAAAATGAACTTTGACCCCTTTTCTGAAGCAGACTGTTTCAATTATATTTGAATTAGGTGTGGAAAAGTTATAAGCGATGATAAGCACGCTATGCGCCAACTGTCCAATCGATTCCTCATTTTTTTCTTCAAAGGATTCCATACAATCGATTTGGGAAGTCTTGATCGAATTTTGAATTGTGATTGTTCTTGAGAATAATAATATCATTATTTTTCAAATGCTCTGATTAATAAAACTCACTCTAATAGAATTGCGGAAAATTTCAAGAAAATTTCAGTTCACTTAGAGACTCGTTTTTCAATAACATATATATCCACTCTTAGTTCAGTATGAATCTTTCTGTTGATGTGGAAATATTCTTTTCAACAACATTTGAATAAACAACAGATGATCTCTCTCATTCAGAAGTCATATCGAAAGTTTTTGTTCCCTACAGATTTTCACCCCAAAATATATATCTGGAGTTTTTGGATATACTTTCCACAAATAAAGTAACTTTGTTGATTTATTTGTTTATCACAATTGAAAAACATGTTCGAAATATCTAATGCTGCCCGATGACGTTCGTGATGAGCTTTCACAAAAATTACTATGTTCTTTTGCTTACATAGATCAATTCCTACATAATGGCATATTCGGATTTTTCTTCGTGAGGACTTTGGTCACTGAATTGGATCATTTAAAATGTTTCCTGAAAGATTAGCTTATAAATCATTTTACGAATTCGGTAAGTCTACACACCAATTGTGTATCTTTATTCGAAATGTAATTCATTAAGGTGAATAGAAAATTGTGATCGTAGGTTGTATTTTTGTATTTAATTATGTTGAAGTCGAGAGCGGGAATATCAATGATAAATTCCAAGAGTTGATTTCATGAAAGACAAATGCATGGTTGGTTCACAGCTTGCTTACCGCCCATCGCGTACAGAAGTAATTGAGCTTGTTTCCTGGGAACTGTGTATTACAAGCTCGGTAGTTTCTTGGAGGACCTTCGTGATTTGTGTTTCCCCGAAGTTTCGTTTCATTTAATCAATAGTAGAGTTGAGCGATTTCTCTATGGTACACCTCTCTGATTACACGTGATCAAAAATGGAAGAAGTGGTCGACTGTATGGAAAAATTGAGTTAGCCTCCCGATGATATTAAATGAACCCTTCTGCGTAGTAACCTTAGCTACCTCTTTCTCATTTTCATTTTTCGAAAAAAAATGTCTTGTTGCTTCACTTCACTGTTTTCCATTGCCTTGAGGAAGTTTTTCTTAGAATGAGCCTATTTTCTATATTTATAAGAATGAAAATCTAAAAAGTGTGTGATGGAACATACTAGCAAAGGCTTGTTCTTGCACAGAAGCCCCAATGGTGTATTGAAGGATATCCTTATGATCCCTAGGGTGCGTATTGGCCAAATTATTGCGGTTAGTTTCAAACTATATCACGTAATTGTTGGAGGCCAAATGCCATCGCTGGGGCGCTAATGAGGCCATTTTCCAGAAAAAAAAACTTTCTTGTTCTCTTATGCAGAAAATCAGGTCCAATATAACGTGAACAATTTTTTATGCATTGCACATCTTCCAGATCATATTTTCACAACTTATAAAAGGATTCCATCATGAGAAAATACTTCCTTTAGGTTATAGATGCTTGAAATCTTCCTAATAAACTCGAAAGTATTTTTAATGATAAAAATAATAACAACAAAAAAAAGATAATAATAATTTTTCAGTTGTATGAACTGATAGAGAGATGATTCACTCAATCTAATGTTCTATTTTTGAATACACAACTGTTTCACAAGCTGATTTCAATAGTTGAAAACAAAGCAAAAAAGAACAAGAATCTCATACCGATCCAGAACTCTGAAGACGCCTTATTTGAGACGGATTTTCTATGAGAGAGAGAGCAGGGTAAAAAGAGACTCAAAAATATATTAATAATAATAATAATAAGTTTGTAGCTCTAAAAAACCATCCAGAGGTGACGCAAGTTGCCTTCAACAAAGTCTGCTGCTGTGTAATGACAACATCATTACGACGAAATTTAATGACGAATTTTGAAAAACACTAATAACTTTCTGAGGACTTCTCAAAATTTTGGGTACTAGAAGCATTTTATTGACTCGGGACTTGAAAATTACGTTGAGAAGGGGCTGCTTATTCCAGTTCGAACTCTGTCAAAATGAAAATATGAATCGAAAAATAAAAACCTAACAGCAAGGTGTATTTTTTATATTTTGTAGAATATTTTTGTAAACGTGTTCCTCGGACTTTTTCCCCTATGAATTTTGTCCACCCTTCTCAAATTTCTCCAACATTTATCGTTATCTTGAGTATTGTCCCTGTTTCAAAAGGACTGCAATGGAACCGTTGCCATTGGATATTTACATTTTTCTCAAATTGTTTTTTTCGTATAATTGTTTCCTTTTATTATTACAATTTTCTCGACAACAAACATGCTATTGAAAATCCACGTTCTGCAAACGGTTGTCCAGAAAGCTGGAGGTTAGGTTTGATTGAATATTCTGATATAGAAGTGTGCGTATAAACAAAAAGACCATATTCAGGTATAAAATTACTAATTATTGTTAGAAAACAAAACATACCATACATACCATACCATCTACGTATTATAAAATTACTAATCATGATACTGCGATTGAACATAAAATTTTGCAAAACTCACACATTAAATTTATATCCCTTTGTGCTGTTGTTATCTATTTTATATTATGCACGATATTATTATATTATTTTCTAAAGATGACAATTTTTGGAATGAAGTTAGCTCGAAATCATATACATTTTACAGCAAGTAAGCTTTTCTGCTCGTTTATCAAATTCCATTTTTACATTCTTTGAATACCAAATAAAAATCCAAAAAATCGGAAGAAGAAAAAAAGGAACTTCACTGAAGGATAAGCGAAGGCTGAACAGGAATCTAAATTTCAAAAATTGAAAGAAGAAAAAAGTTTTACTACTGCACAGTGATCCAAAATTCCAAAAAGCTGGCCAAAAATCAGAATCTCGATATTTCACTTCGTTCGAGTACTCATACAGGTTTCTGGGGTAGCTGATGTCGAATTTGAAGTCAAAAATCCAAAATTTAAAATGGCGGACCAGAATGGCGGACATATTCCTAAAATTTGCTATGCATTTACTGGAGAATGAGTATAGAGGAGTTTTTGGGATCGCTGATTTCCAGAATGAAGTCATTAGGCTAAAATTCAGCATGGCGGACCAAACAAGAGGGTCGTTTTCCCTAATTTTGCCTTTTTCAGTGAGTTTTTGGTGGAAAAAGTTTGTGCGACATATAAAATTCTTGTGAAGGTACGTACATTGAGAATAAGTGATGAAATATGTATATTTCGCAAACATTTTTACGATGTGTGCTATGTATTGCAGGGGAGAAATTTATCTTCTTTTGTAACCGATTCACAAGTTCACGCAGATAATTTCTTTTCTTGCGAGTTCCTGTGTCGACATTTGTTGTCTCTATTGCGAAATAGTGTCTACTTCTTGAAACCATTTTCACTTGCTGCCCCGAGCTGCCCCATTTCAAGAAAAGTAGTTTTTTAAAAAAATGTCTGCAATTTTGGGTCCGCCATTCTGAATTTTGGATTTTTGACTTCATCTTCAAAATCAGCGACCCCGAAAACCTTATATGGGTACTCGAACGAAGTGAAATATCGAGATTCTGATTTTGGCCAGCTTTTCGGGATTTTGAAACACTGTGCACTGGTGATAGCGCAAAGGCTGAATAGAAATAAAAATTGAAACGTGCAATAACCCAGTCTACTTGACAGTGTCCTTTCATGCCACCAAGTTGCTCGTTTGCATCCCGTGAATCTTAAAACAAATGAGTCGTGATTGAAGAGAAGCAACTCTTGTAACATAAAATTGTTCTACTTTCCCTCATTCCATTTTTAGTTTCTCTGATTCAAGATTTGTCCTCATGTAAATTCTTCTTCTATTCGCAGTATATAGACATAGAAGCAGAGATGTCTTTCCTTACTAGATAGTCATTCAGTTCACCTTTACGACTCAGCGAGATTTTTTTTTGTCTCCCATTACGGAGATATCTGCACTTTCTGTGTATTTTGCCTTCGTTATGTTTTCCTTTTGTACCAAAGCACATTAACGATTCAACGTAAAGAGAGGAGAGCGTGACAGTATGGCTTTAGCATCACCCCTTAACAAGATTTTCAAGTTCTCGTTTATGAGAGCGTGTCATCGCGGAAAAGGATGATACCACCTTGTTGAGTGAAGTGCTGTATGCATTGCACGTCAGTCAAACAGGAGCGTGACTATGCTATCCTTGTGAATCTCCTCTTGATGAGAAACCTGTCCGCCCCATGGGTTCATTCTAATAAGAACCTCCCACCCCATAAAGATTGAGTATGCAAGCGCAATTATTTTCTTTTTTCAAGTTAATTCAAGGGTTGAATCATGGTGTGTGAACTTCAAAAGGTCGTCTGGATGTTTGAACATTGTTTCAATTTTACTAAAAAAGTCTTCCTTGAGGACTAGGTGAAGGTCAATTCATATATAAAACAGTTTATAATAACAAATGTTTCAATTTATAACAAAATGAAATCTTGAAATAAGGATGGAAACCTTAAAGACAGTCGCATCTTACCCGCAAATGTTCGTATTATTAACCATAATATGGTAAACTTGAAATCCTTACTTAGAGATTAAAACTTAAACCTTATGTTATGGTATGCGGAGAATCATGGAATGTTGGTAATATTGACTTATACGAACTAAAAGGCCTCGAAACTTACTGTAATGAAATAACTTGAACGATTCGGATCGAGATATTATTTATATGAATGGTTATGTAAAAGAGACTACAGAGATAGTTCAAATAGGTAATCTAAAACTATTAAATAGTAAAATTTGTTTCAATAATAACATGAATCTGGTAATAGCTGCTTTATACAGATCTCATGACATCTCATTTCTTGAATTCAATATGAACCTGAACCAATTTCTAAATAACACTAAACACTACAAAAACCATTTGAATATTAGAGACTTAACCATTGAAATTTTTAAAGAAAATATTAACAGAAAAGATTTCATAAACAATCTTCTCAAATAAGGTTTTTTTCCTGGTCTCATTAGTGTAACTAGAGCAGTGATTGAAAGTGGAACTGGATCATGCATTGATAACATATTTATAAGGAACAAAAATATACAAACAAGAACTTTAAGATACTGATGCCTTCTACCGATCATTATCCACTTTGTATTGAAATAAATAAACCACCTGCACTAGAAAACAATGGGAAAATAGACTTTTTAAATTATAAAAAAATGGGAATTATTGCAGCGTCAACACACTGGGAAAATTTGAATCAATCTCTGTTCCGATGAAAGCCAATAATAGGCTTATCAAAAACATACAAGATCGTAAGGAAAAACAAAACAAAAGAAGACATGAAATAACCACAATAATAAAAAGAAATGAAGAAAAAGTTGCATTACTGAAGCCATTATAATATCTTATGAAAAAAAGAAAAACTATATAATAAGCTTAAGCATGGTCCAACTAACGTATATAATAAGAAACAATATGAAAGCTACATACAAATTCTTGATAATGTAAAAGAAGATGCAAAATAAAATATATTTCTATTCTAATAAATCAGAACTGCAACAATGCCAAACGACTGTGGAAAATAATTATTACAAAAATAGGAAAAAAGAGGAAAACTTAGAATAACACAAAATACATTCTTCATAACGATAATAATAAAATACGAGATCAATAAGAAATAGTGACACACCTTAACTTCTATTATTGTAGAGTAGGTAAAAATTTTAGCAAAAAATCAAAAAGAAATCCAAAAGTAAATGCTCTTATATTTCACTTTTTACCCCTAATAGTTTCTTCATAGTACCAACTGTCTTCCTTGAAGTACATAGAATGATTAATGAAATGAAGAATGAAAATGATGGAATCGATCAAATTAACATAATAATTCTAGAAAATTTCCCCCCATATATCTCTGATGTTTTGGCTCAAGTCTTTAATCTATGCATAGATAAATCGATTTGGGCAGATTCGCTAGAAGTTGCTGAAATAGTGCCAATTTATAAATCTGATCACAAATATGAAGTTTGTAACTATAGTTAGCAGCACCGATCATTGATATCAAATATTCCTAAAATTCTAGACAAAATAATACATAAAAGCTACACAGTTTTATATCGAAAAGCAAAATTTTATCAGAAAACTAATTCGGCTTTATAAAAAATAAAGGAACAAAAGGCGAATTAACTTTTATTACCAAAATAATCTATGGTAATCTAGATAAGAGCAAGCCTATAGCAAAAAGTACTATTGACATAATAAACACTGGCGTACCCCAAGGAACAATTCTATGACCGCTGATCTTTATAATATATGTTAACGATTAACTAATTCTGATACCAAACGTTTTGAGACCCCCTGAACCCGACAAACAGATTTTTACGAATTGGTCTGTCTGTATGTCTGTCTTTCTTTCCGTATGTATGTTTGTCTGTTAGCACGATAACTTTTGAGAAAAGGTAATCTACTTGATTTGCCTTTGGTGTACTCTTGCAGTATGAGAAATTGAAGGTACAGTTCGTTAGCCAGCTATTTTGGAAAAATTCAAAAAGTTAGAGCATTTTGAAAATTTTTTAGGACATTTTTTTCAAGACTCTGAAATTTCAAGGACAGTTTTCTATGGTGAGTGATAAGTGGAACAATTTATCCCTATGATGTTTTTCGATGAAACATCATTGACAGAGTTATGGCATTTTCAAAATTCTAAAATATAAATAAAAATGAGCATTTTTAGACAAGCAGCGGAAAATATGCAAAAAGGTACAAGAGAAAAAACGTCTCTTTTTGCGAGGCCTACAAAATGGCCCTGGAAACTTCTGGAATTTTCTGAAAAAATCGAAAAATTAAATTTTGGTCGCACAAATTATGATGAAAAATAGAAAGGTTCATTTTTTTGTCAGATTTTTCAAGGTACAGGAAAATACAAATTAACAAGAATTATGCACCAAAAATAAATCTACAAATTTTGTAAAATTTAATTTTTGATAGGACAAGTGGTTCATAAAAAACATATTAAAAAGGAAAAAAAAAATTTTTTAGACAATCGGCACAAGCTTAGGAAAAAAATCAATAGACACAAGTTCTTTACCAGGAAAATATCTTTAAATGTGTTTTCATTCTTTTTCCAACAGGATATGTGGTTTTCATTTTATTTAGCGAAAGAAGCCATAAAAATGAAACAATTAAATTTTTGAAAAAATTACGAAGGCAGAAGATTAATAGAGAAAAGTTGTTCACACAAAAAATATCTATAAATTTGTTTTGATTTTTTGATTGGACGCTTACTTTTTGTATCAATCGTATAAAATAGAATAAAACATTTAACAATTTGATTTCTAGAAAAAGTAAACAACATATGAAAAAAATTGGTCAAGAAAACTTCTCTACCGTTTCTGACAAAAATTGATCGAGTGCGCAGCACGAAACATGCGATGAGAATGTATTCGTTGAAGCCGGAGAAGCTCTAACAAAAGAGAATTCACAATCACCAAACTAAAATAGTCAACATTCCGCTATCAAGTTTCAAAAGCTCTGCATACAGATGTAGGGAAGTACAAAGACCAAGCACGTAGCGCGAGATAAATTCATAACAGAGAGCGGAGCGTGAAGTGAGTTTATCATCGAGCGTTAAGCGCAAGATCTGACAGACGCGCGGCCCAATTATTGTGATAGCGTTCCTGTAAACTTAGGAATAAAAATATAAGATACATGTATGAATAAAGTAGAGTACTGTGAATATCTTTGATTAATTTCGGATCAAAATTAAAAATGGGACAAACATATTGAATATATAATCGATGAGACCATATATTTAATTTATATTTTTCACAAAATTTATAAATGTATGCAAAGCGATATAATTGAGAATGATCTATTATGCTTTCTTTCACAGTATTATAGATTATGGAATAATTGCCAGGGGTGGAGCCTGTATGAATAATCTGAACTTATTGCAAAAATTTCAAAAAAGAATATTGAAGATTGTAAATAAAAATACTTTCGTACGTGAGAACGCAATGAACCTCAGCCAATTATTTGTATATTAATGACTCCTCTGCTATTGTAATTTTAATAGTGATAAATTTTCTAAGTCACATAGTAAAACTAGAAATGAAAATATACAATTACCAAAAATTTGCGAAACTGTAAATTTGATTTTCTAGTAATACTTTTAAAATTCAGGATGTTTACAAATATTAGCATAACACCATTTATCCATTCAATGAAACAGGTCGTTCTACCAAACATTTGAACCTATGTAAACTCATGTCTAAATTTCGTAACGTTCATAACGATATGGTTAGGAAGAGGAGAACGTGGGCAAAAAATATAACAACCCAATACAAATTTTGATTATTTATGACTTTAATTTTCCTCCATACTAGATGGGAAATAAAATTCCTTTACATTTGTTGAAACCAGAAAGTTAGTTATCTTGAATGCACTTCTTTGTGTCTGGTTATTTTTTATTATTTAAAAAATAAAAATACGAATATCATTGTGTGCGTTATCTTATACAGTTTTTAAGCACATAAACTGAGAACATCCAACGCGTTACCACGGAAAACAAAGAAAGAAAGGAAAAACTCAAAAAATAATTTCGTGAAGGAGAATACTGTTCTGCAGAAACTAGTGACTCGTAAGCTTGTCCAGCACTTTTGTCTGAACTAATTAAACGTTCAACTGTTGTTCAGGGGATTGCTCATGAACGGTAATTTACAGGAATTGAAATTGTTTTAATAAATAAGCGCAAATCAGGGGGGGGGGATATTGAGCCAATATGGAATTGATTACACACAATGTCCGAGCAGAACATTCTGTTTGCCCTGACAGTTATTTTTCTCGTTTGTTTCATGAAGTAGTTTTGATCATGCACGAATTCGAATTCTAGTTGCACGAATATGAGGAAATCTTCTACAAAATTTTAAAACCAGAGATATAGAGCGTTTAACAGTCTTTCAAGAACATCAGACACACTCAAAATAGCAGGAAATGGTTCTTACATTTGAATTCTACCTTTCCACTTTCCACTCACCACACTTCACACGTGCTCCACCGCACGTATCTGAGCTTCCTTGAGAAAGAATGACCAGGTACTTTGTCTCGGAAGCCAACGTCGATATCTTAAACTCTGCTAGAACCTGAGAAATACAAAATGTTCTTGGATAACATACTCTGTCTTGAAAACGTTTTTCTCCCAATTCAAAGGAAATCGTCTAAAACAGAGAACAGATTCGATTTGAAAATAAGGATAAAATAAATACAAACCGACTCTCAAATGAAATAAAATGTGAAAGGCTCCTTCAGATATCAGATAAGAAATTTGTCCAGGAATTCCATGCAAAGATCAAATACTTTCAGGTACAAAGTTAAGATTACAAGGAAAAGTTTTAGAAATGTCGATTGATCCGAGTTGCAGATAAAGTTAGCAAGACGTAAGGTCAGCGAATTTCCAGATGATAAAATTTAAGGCTCTTCGTCCCCAGAGTTATGCTCTCGTCGGTAAACTTAGGAATTTCATTACCTTAAAGAAGGAAGTAAAGAGAAGAAACCTAACTCTGCACATGGCCGCTAAATTTAATAAACTTGTGCAATATATGTTTCATTTATTTTTCAATTTCACTCGGCTACCTCACCCTTTTATCCAGTACTTTTATCCTTCAATTTTCATCAACCATGAAAATTCTCTACTTCGAAGTCCTCAGAAGGGGAAAGCCCAAGCCGTCAATTTCATCTTCCGAGACTCTATTTTTCGATATCTTGGCCCAGAGAATTGAAAGAAAAATTAAGATAAAATCTCGAACATTTCTCTCCAATGATTTTGATTATCAGTAACAGGGATGTCCATAAACAGTTCCCATGTTTTTTCCTCTTTCTCCTCTCCTGCCACTTATTCGAGCCCTTACTTACACGCCTGTTCGCTTTCTTCCGAAAGGGGTAAGAGAGGGTATTGATGAATGGCAGATTCCCACACTTGGTACATTTTGTAGGCTTCGCTGATCTCTAATTAGAAGATGCTGTATCATCTTTTCTGGAGACAGATAAGTACGGATGATAAAGTTCAGGAAGCGCATTGGCTATTGCCCGTGATTTAATGTTCTATAGTAGTAAAGTAGCTTAACTAAGATGTCCTCTCGACTTTATCTGTGGGTTACCGTCAAGATTAGCGAAACGAAGAGCCTTCTCGTCGCTCTGGCAAGACACTTCTTGCTGGGATTGGAATGCTTTACCACCTCCCACTATTCTAGAGAGAGGCTAAATTAACGAAACTGTATCAACCTTAATTCCTTCTCCACCAAAGCAGAACGTACTACTAACTCGAACCCTGTTACAACATCTAATCCACGTACTAATGGAAGTTGCCGGGTATCAAAATACAGCCACTGCAGCTATTGATTGCATTGGGCATGCGGTTCTGAATCAGGTTATTGATATTTCAATAAATATTCTAACCGAAAATTGATCACCTTCATACTTTTTTCAAGGGATATAAATCGTTCATGAAGTATTTTTTAAGCTGTTTTCAAATCCCCTTCAAATTTGTAGCCATCACATGTCAAGTAATCTGAAGAATTCGAGCTAATGTGCGCAATCTTGATGGAGCTCGTACTATCCGTTCTCTTGACTCTTGAGAGGGAAATCATGGAATAATTCTTTTACTGCATTAATTTTTTGGAGGATCATTTCCGCAGAAACAGAAAAGGGTATGAATTTTGGCAAATTAGTGAAGGACAAATTTGTACCATTTCTTAGAACCACAATTGGCTAGCTCAGTTAATATGCAGTCCATTAACCTTCTCCTTTAAGCTCAGGGGATGCAAGCCTGAAAGATTTCTTAGAAACAGCGTATTTTGAATTTACCTCAAGAAGCTATTTGGGGCTTCTTATAGCTTCTTATAGCTATTTATAGCTCAAGCAATGGATACAAGTAGACCGAGTGAATATCGTAACAGTCATCAAGCCTACAGAAGAGTTTGTCAAGTTCCTGCCCAAGGAACGGAAGAACAAATTTTTCGCAGTTTTATTGCAAAAGAGCGGAGTGAGTATTAGGGTGGTCCAAAAAATTTTTCTTCGGATTCTTATCCGAATTTTTTGGGAATTTGTTCAAATCCACAAAAAAATAAACGCATCTATTTTTTTGAAGAGAAGAATAATATTTAGATGTGGCGCAAGCCCTATGAAGTTTGACACGTATTTCCGATAAGAAAAAAAAAAAGTTTATGTGAATTTAATCAGAATTCTCAATATTAGGTGAATCGAGTTCAAAATTCACCATTTATTTTCTTAATTGGTCACGAAATGCGAATAAAATATTACTTATCAAAAAGAGCCCCGCTGAATCTGTTTTATAGGGCCCCAAAAGACCCCTTTAAGGAAAAAATGGGTTTTTCGAGTTTTTGGCGCTAATTATGATTTTGTTGTTGTTGTTGTTGTTGTTGTTGTTGTTGTTGTTAGGTTCTCGTCGTACGATGCAAAAATAGTCCTAGGGGATTTCAACGCGAAAATTGGAAAAGAATCGATATTTAGACCCACGATAGGGACAGAAAGCTTACATGACTT
>WSXT02045517.1:0-13164 GCA_011762715.2 Neuroterus valhalla | reverse complement strand
ACAGATATACGCGTGCTAAGAAGCAGTTCCTTGCACTATGAGAAGAAGCATTAGCTGGGCATATGCGACGCACGCACGAGAGACGCACGGGCGACTCTATAGAGTCTGCTTTGTAGCGTCGGCTATAGTGGTGCGCCGACTTTTGCGTGTATGATGGAATTCTCGTTAGCGGCACAGGTGGACCAATCCGGCGCTTGACCCCACTTGCCTACGCATAATAAACGCTCTTTCGCCGGCAATAAATATAGCGCGTCTCGAGGTCAGGACTCACTCCACGTCAAGTCCCCAAGCTGTTCACACGTACTACTCTGTGCTATCAAACAATCGCAGCCATTAAAACGTGGTCGTCCCCTTATTGAAGTGCCCAATCGTTCCCAGAGACCGTAGTACTTATTCGCATATAATCACCAGTGGTCATCGAATCAAAAATCCCTTCTCCCCATCCCTTTAATGAGGCAGCACCCGAAAAGAAAAAACCGTTCGGACCTTCCCATTACCACCAATCATTGAAATGCTGATTGTTTACCACTCCATGTTTATCTGAATAAATAAATCCTTTTCCCTAATTGGACAAATCTTCAATTCAACGCCATAAGGTCAACTTCGGTCCACAGATTGACCTCGATATTTCGGAATAAAAGTCCAGCTGTAAGTAATACACTGTCAGAGGAAGATAATTGGAACAGTAAGAGTTTGACAAATTTGTTTTATCTCTCCAGAAACTTTGGTCAGTTTCTCTAGTTTCGAGAACAGATGCAATCTACAAGTTTGAGAGTTGGACGAATGGTGTTGTCAAAATTTTTGACAAGATGAATCAAATTCTCCAAAGGCTCCAGGCAAGCGTTATATTCCAAGGATTCATTGCGCGACGCTTTCTTCGATTGAGACGATCGAGACATTTGTCTTCCTACACGATTTTCATGGGACACTTCATTCTAGCAAAAGCATTTTATCATGAAACGGTATTTCTATCTCAACTTTTACGTTATACAATCTTTTTTTCGCAAAACAATAACAACAATAAAACGATTTTTGCTCCTAATGCAGAAACTTGAACCAAAAAAGAAGAACTCTTAATTTGAGAGTAATAAAATTCAGTTCCTATCGTAGGCAAAAAAAAGGGAAAAGGGGAAAAAATTTTAAAAAAGGGGGAAAGAGAAAAAAGTGGTGAGTCTGATTTTGGCTCAACAGATAAAATATTATTTTTAATTTTGCAATGCAACTTCTCTAACACTTCCGCTTGTCCATATATTGTCAAAGTGCTCATAAAGATGGGAAATGCACAATGAAAATTATTAACGACAAAAAAAGCAGGAGGGTTTAATTCCTACGTACAGGAGTATTCAACTAAAATGCTGAAATTCTACAGAAAAATGTTAATCTTCTCAGGTAATATATCGCCCTGTCATCCTTTTTTATTTCATCCTCGAGTCATTTCTAGCTTTATCTTCTTCACTCTCCATTAAACGTGCAAATAAAAAGTGAAAACACCTCCATGGGATATTTTCTGGCATATGCTTTTCATTTGTTTTGACAGTATTAGCTTTTACCCAACAAGCCCAGGATCGCTCTAGCTTTTTCTCGTTTTTTAGATATCATTAGTAACGCTCTTTAATGAATATGAAAAATGCTGGGTTCCTAGTCCGACCAAAACACGCTCTAGTTACTAGTTCCTGTTATATGAGGTTGGATGTGATTCCTGCTCACTTAAAAGTGCCAGGGAACAGGACCCTTCATAGATGAATAATCAAAATCTCGATTCAAATAAATTTTGAACATGCGTTATTTAGAAAACTGAAGAATAGCGCCCCCTCTTAGTGCCAAAATTAATTGAAGGAGTATAATTCAGCGCTCTCAAAGGTTAAGGGATGATTCATCGTTCCAAAAGATTAGAGGATAATTCAGAGCTCCCAGAGCTTGAAGGATGATTGAGCGCTCCTGAAGTTTGGAGGACGATTTAGCGTTTTAGGAGGTTGGGGGATGATTCAGCGCTCCAAAAAGTGGTAGGATGATTCAGCTCTCTAGAGAGTTGAATGATGATTTACCGTTCGAGGGTTGTAAGCTGATTCAGCGCTCCAAAAAGTTGCAGGATGATTCGGCGTTTCGGAAGATAAGAGGATTATTCACATATCCAAAAGGTTGAAGGATGATTCAGCGTTTCAAAATATTGGAGGATAATCCAGCTCTCCGAAAAGTTTGAGGATGATTCAGTGGTCCAGAAGGTTGAAGGTGGATTCAGCGCTCCAGAGAGTTGAACGATGTTCCACTGTTCAGACGTTGGAGGATGATTCACTGTTCAAAGGTGTGAGGATGATTCAGCGCTCCAAAAAGTTTAAGGATGATCCAACGTTTCGAAAGGTTGGAGGATAATCCAGCGCTCCGGGAGGTTGGAGCATGGTACAGTGTTTCAAAACTGTGTTTCGCGACCACCATTTGAGAGATGGAAAAATAAAAAGAAAAAGGACTTGGTTGCAAACAGAGGAAAAGAAAAAGCCCCTAATTAGGAGAGAGACTGGCTACAAAGAGTTGAAGGATGATCCAGCGTTCCAAAAGGTTGGAGGATAATTCAGCATTCCGAAAGGTTGAAGGCTGGTACAGTGTTTCAACAGGATGGAGAAAAATTCAGCGCTTGAAAAGGCTGAAGGATGGTTCAGCGATCCGAAAAGTTGGAGGTAGCTTCAGCGCTCCAGAGAGTTAAACGATGATTTACTGTTCAAAGGTTGGAGTAAGATCCAGCGCTCCAAAAAATTGAATGATGATTCAGCGTTTCAAAATATTGGAGGATAATTCAGAGTTCCGAAAAGTGGGAGGATGATTCAGTGGTCTAGGAGGTTGAAGAATGATTCAGCGTTTCAAAAGGTTGGAAGATGATTCAGCGCTCCGAAAAGTTGGAAGATGATTCAGCGCTCTAGAGAGTTGAACAATGTTTTACTGTTCGGAGGTTGAAGAATGATTCACTGTTCGGAGGTTGGAGGATGATTCAGCGCTCTAAAAAGTTGAATGATGATCCAACGTTTTAAAAGGTTGGAGGATAATTCAGCGCTCCGAAAGGTTGAAGGATGGCACAGTATTTCAAAAGATTGGAGGAAATTTCAGCGCTTCAAAAGGTTGAAGGGTGATTCAGCGCTCCGAAAAGTTGGAGGATGATTCAGCGCTCCAGAGAGTTGAACGATGATTCACTGTTTGAAGGCTGTAGGATGATTCAGCGCTCCAAAAAGTTGAAGGATGATCCAGCGTTTCAAAAGGTTGGAAGAAAATTCAGTGTCTCGAAAGGTTGAAGGCTGGTACAGTGTTTAAACAGGTTGGAAGAAAATTCAGCGCTTCAAAAGACTGAAGGATGATTTAGCGCTCTGAAAAGTTGGAGGATGCTTCAGCGCTCCAGAGAGTTAAACGATGATTCACTGTTCGAAGGTTGGAGGAAGATTCAGCGCTCCAAAAAGTTGAAGGATGATTAAGCGTTTCAAAAGATTTGAGGACGATTCAGCGCTCCAGAGAGTTGAACGATGTTCGCTGTTCGGAGGTTGGAAGATGATTCACTGGTCGAAGGTTGGAGGATGATGCAGCGTTCCGGAAGTTTGAAGGATGGTACAGTGTTTCGAAAGGTTGAAGGAAAATTCAGCGCTTCAAAAGGATAAAGGATGATTCCGCGCTTCGAAACTTTGGAGGATGATTCAGCGCTCCAGAGAGTTCAACGATGATCCACTGTTCAAAGGTTGGAGGGTGATTCAGCGCTCCAAAAAGTTGAAGGATGATCCAGCGTTTCAAAAGGATGGAGGATAATTCAGCGCTCCGGAAGGTTGGAGGGTGGTACAGTGTTTCAACAGGTTGAAGAAAAATTCAGCGCATCAAAAGGTTGAAGGATGATTCAACGCTCCGAAAAGTTGGAGGATGATTCAGCGCTCCAGAGAGTTGAACGATAATTCACTGTTCGAAGGTTGGAGGATAATTCAGCGCTCCACAAATTGAAGAATGATCCAACGTTTCAAAAGGTTCGAGGATAATCCAGCGCTTCGAAAGGTTGAAGGATAGTACAGTGTTTCAACAGGTTGGAGGAGAATTCAGAGCTTCGAAAGGTTGAAGAGTGATTCAGCGCTCCGAAAAGTCGGAGGATGATTCAGCGCTCTAGAAAGTTGAACGATGATTCATTGTTCGGAGGTTGGAGGATGATTCAGCGATCCAAAAAGTTGAAGGGTGATCCAGAGTTTCAAAAGGTTAAAGGATAAATCAGCGCTTCCAAAGGTTGAAGGATTGTAGTGTTTCGAAAGGTAGGAGGGAAATTCAGCGCTTCGAAAGGTTTGAGGATAATTCATCGTTCCCAAAGATTGGAGGACAATTCAGAGATCTGAAAGGTTGAGGGATGATTCAGTATTTCAAAAAGTTGGAGGATAATGCAGCGCTCTGAAAATCTGGAGGAGGATCCAGCGCTCCAGAAGGTTTATCGGTGATTCAGCGTTCAAAGGTTTGAGGATGTTTCAGCGCTCCAAAAGATTGGAGAACAATTCAGCGTTCAAAAAAGTTTGAGCGCAATTCAGCGCTCTAAACGTTCGGAGGATAATTCAGCGTTTTAAAAGAGTAGAAGAGAGCCCAGCGCTTGACTCGAATCAATCGTCTTTCTGACTCTTCGGTCTCGTGCGCGACTTCTTATAGTGTTCTTTCCAACACAGCCAGCGCTCGGTGGAGATGGAAGGTCTGGCAGCGGGGACCACTAGCCCATCTTATTGGCCGATCCGAGTCTCGTGAATTTTGCCTTAACCGTGCAGGGTTCGTTGAAAGGGTTTAGCGGTGACTGACTTTTTTCTTGCGCGCTCCTAATGTTGGAGACTCCAATCAACGAAAAGTACTGAAGGAAGCTCAGGTGGAGAGTAAGGGTGCGAAAGGTGAGTTAAGGGTAGAGGAAGTAGTTTTTGAAGTTTAGAGGAGGTGAAGTTAGGTGAAATAGAAAAAAGTGAGGTTAGGTGAAGGGAGGTCAATTATTGTTACGTGAGGGATATACTTGATAAGAGGAGCAAGAAAGTTCATAAAAGTGTTAGGAAATGAGAGTGGTGTACACAAGGGCTTGCTAGGGTGGAGTAATAAAAGGAATGAGGTGAATGTGGGAAATATAGGGATATTGCAGGAAGACGGAAACCGCGGGAACGGTGTACAGACATATGTCGAATGGAGAAGGCATTCACTGCAGTGGTAGTAATTTTCGTTACGAGAGCGCTGCGTCAAACGGTGCGCCAAAGGATGGGAAAAGGCTAGATGTGGCGAGCCGAAGAAGCGAGAAAGCAAGAGATACCCCATTCAATGAATGGGGGACAAAAGAGGAAAAATCTGGGGGAGAAAGTAGAAGCATTAGAGACAGTGTCCGTGTGGTCAGGAAAAAAAAGATGAGATGATACAGATGGAAGAGGATATTAGGGTATGGATTCAAAGGACAATCAAAAGATTCGTGGGACAAGGTAAAGAACATGATTGAAGAGAAAGTGGGAGGACGTTGTGACGAGAAGGAGATGGTAGTGAAGAGTGAAAGGATAAGGGCAATGGAGTTAGGAATAGAGAGAAGAGAGAAGGAAAGCAGAAGAAATGATATCGTGATAAGAGAGCTAAAGTTGAGGAGCGGGGACGAACGGAAGCGAGCGCAAAGCCTGCTACAAAACATAAGGGAGTTTTAGGGCAAGGCGGTCAAAGTGAGATTAGAGGGAAAAGGGGAATAAAGTGGAGAGACCAAGGCTACCAAGGGAGTTTCTGTAGAACTTCAAGATGCAGTCAGATTAAAGAAGAAAAATGGGGCTAGTGTAAGAGTTATAACGGAGATCAGGGTGGTTTTGAAGAAAAAAGTCACGCTGGTGTGACGGTATACAATAGAGATGGGAAAGATTGAAGGTAGGGTGGAAGGTGTTATAGGCGAGGGAGAGGAGGGGATGCTCTAACTGGGGAGGGGTTTTCAATGAGAAAATAGAGAGGAAAGAGGGTCTTTACATGGTTAGTGTAAGTTTTAAAAGGAGACCTGAGGAGTTAATAGTAGATAATGAATAGCAAATAAGGCATAGTAGATAAGAAATAGGTAGATACGGCGGAGGCAGAGTTTGACAATGCGAGGATGGAGAAACGTAGGGAAATTTGTGCAAGGCAACCTTATAGGAAATCGTTCTAAAAGGAGTTTGGAGGAGATTGCAAAATACAGCGGAATAGAAGAAGAAAACGAAACGGAATGCAATTAGCATGAAACGTAAGGCATGAATTAGTCTGAAATCCAACGAAGATCTGCCTCTCTATTCTTGTGCGCGACTATTTATAGCTTCCTCCCCATCTCAAACAGCGTTTGGTGGAAATGGAAGGCCCTACGGTGGGGACCGCAGATCCATCTCATTGGCCGTTCCGTGTTCCGCTGGATTATGGCTTGGCCAAGTGGGGGTCATTACACGCGTTTAGCGGTGACCAATCCTGTTCCCGCGCGCTATCGTTATTGAGGACTCTATATATAACACGAAGTGCGTATAACAATGTTCAACGGATTTATAATTGAAATACGAAATCCTGATAAGTTCAGAATTGTGGTCTTCAGCATTAGTCAGTAGGAAAGGAATTGAAAGCAGATTGTGAAATGAAGCGGAATTAAATGACGGAATGGAACAAAATTGAATTAGAATATTAGAGGCTTGATTCCCCATCTGCATTCTGAGCGGAGACCTTCTTTATAAGCTCAGAAACCAACGTCATAGTACACAAAAGAGACAAAAAAACCTGCTCGGAGCTGGCAGACTCATTTTTATCGGAAGTTACTGCGTGAATCTCTTATCGGAAATTTTACAAATACCTATTAGATACCGACAACAGGATATTGATAGTTGCCAGCATTGTGTAGCAGTTCTCATTCAAGAAAACAAATTTTTCCTTCGGGCAGACAATCATAAAAAAATCGATCCAATATAAAATCCCGCCAATTATTATGTGCATGAAGTATTTAGAAGATCGAATGAACAACCTATTTTCTTTCGATTTTAATCTACACATGAATTCTCTTTGAACTACAAATAAAAATAATATCTAACTGTTCTGTTAAACATTTTTCTCTTTATTTTTTCTCGATTCCTTTTTATCGGGAAATTTTTTTCATAACAGAAGTGAAAATACACATCTGGTTTCGAGGGTGAAAGAATGTGTATTCGAAAGGTTAGAATTTGTATATCGTATTTCAAACAGAATAGTTAAAACGAGTATGCGGAACAAGTACTATTATCCTATGCTTTTTTTCTTCTGTTTTCGAAGTACTTCCGCTGTTCGCATCGAAACAATTGTATTCTATACTCGTTTGCTCATAAAATCCTCATAGAGATTGGTTAAAAGAAAACTATTTTTCTTTGTGATTTTTTTTCCGGAAAAAAAGGAATCCTCTAATGAAAAATTTCCCTTGGATGCTATCACAATCAATAAATCTTCTTTGTTTATATAAGGATCAAAAGAAGAAGCTTTGCAGAGAAGCGATAAAGGATTCTGCTTATAAATAAAATCTCCTTTTTTCCTTCCTTTTTTACCGACTTTGTGAAACGAGTACTAATTTCCCCTTTTCCTGTTTCCAAAGTACTTTCGCTCTTTGCACCAAAACAATGGCACTCTATACACGTTTGCTCATGAAATTCACATAGAGATTAGGAATGAGAAGAGAACCTGTTGCCACCGACCGGCATCCCAAATGACGAGGAAATTGGATTTTTCAAAGCACTTTACTCTCTAAGGCAGCGTCAGGTTGAGAAACGTGATTTTTAAATAAATAGCAATTACCCTTAACGAGCAACGAGCACGAAGACACGTCACGTTGACATGTAAAGTGTGTTGCTTTAAAACTGCTATTTCTGGTATAGAATAAATTTTTATAATTAGGGAAGAGGAATTATAATAAAATGACTGATCATCGAATTAAACAAAAAGTGCCTCCGACATACTGCGTTGTACCTATCCTAATCCTTTATTAAAAATCACATTCCTAATTTTTTACAATTGTCCAGTTTATCAACTTTCTTGATGGAAGACTATAAGTGATTCGTGATCGAAGTATTAGCTTGTTGGTTCAAAGTTAAACTACCTTGTGTCGCCCCACTCGAAGTCGAGGAGACGAAAAAGAAGGGTGGGGATCTGTTTGTCCACAGTGACAGCGTTACTACTTTGTGATTCCAAAAGAAATCTCGGTGGATCAGAAGAAGACTTGAAGATACTGTGAAGTTGAAAAAATTAGGAGAAATCCAGACGAACTCAAATGAATCACACAAAAATGTTAAAATCCCGTGTTATAAGCGCTAAGTCTTATTACCTCCTGTTCATCTCGCACAGTTTAATTCCAATTAGAAGCACAAGCACTAAACAGGTATATCCACTCTAAATAGTCGCTTATGCCGTTTGCCCTGGTTGGTTTCGCCCAACTTTAAGCTCTGTCAAAGTCCATATGATCAAATCTAAAATCTGGAATATTCCGAAGCTCGAAACCAGGCACTAATGAGCTACAGTAACAATAGCAAGAGCGTCCACAGGGTTTATCACTCTCTGTACTGTTTATTTGGTTTGAATGCATGATCGGTGAAATAGGAAGTGGAGAGAGTAAACCGAACTGTTTCCTTTGTGGCACTAAACCACTGAATGCAGGCAATAATTCCTACTTTGATAAATTGTAAATAGCAGAAGGATTAACTATCCGCTATACTACACCAGATAAATCATCTCAAAATCTGTACTATCCACGAACAGAGAGAATATATAAAATGTGTTAATTGATACATAGGCTGATGAAAAGTACTGTTTTTTACCCAAAGACCAGACTAGGTGTCCTTTGAGGATTTTGGTATGACAAGAAAAAACCTGTATTCCAATTTTTTCCTCAACTTCAGGAGAAAAGAGATGGAAATAAGTACGTTCTTTCCTCTTCTAAAATTCTGAATGTGAGGGAGGGACTGTTTCAGGAGTTGTTTTTTGAATCCATGAGGGATTCGAGTAAATTTTCGTGTTGGTGAACAGTCATCGCAATAGTGAGTCCACTGGGAACAGTGACTGCACTTAACACTCCTGGAGCCAAGGAAGAGCGGGTACTTCGTATAAATACCAACCCTAATGCTTCCGCGGCCTTATCCCAACGACATGCCATTTCCTGAAGTGAAGTTGTTGAGTCTCGATGGACGAAATTGTACACTTTCGGAATTCTATGCAGAGCGGAACTACACTAACACACAAACAACAATAGGTACAGGGTCTTATCAGTTTATCGAAACCGGAAGAAATAGAGACCGAGAAAATGGAAGGGTAAAGTTAGAAAGTCAAATTCAAGGGGCCAGTCTGATCATCTAGATTTTTGGAAGGGCCTCTATATTTTGTCGACTTCTATACGGATCTGAAGCTAATCCCATCCTCTTCGAAATTATCAATACGAAAATCTGCATTGATCAAATCGAATATCTATGATCATCATGTCAGCCTCCTTAGATGATTGATGGAAACATCATCTCTTCACCTTCTAGACACGGTGTCCAACGCACGGTTGGCGCGCTTCTCCTTTCTTTCCCTTCTCCGAGCGCTTCATTGTGAATTCCCTCCTCGTTTCACCACGGGTTTAGCCTGACTACGCCTGACCTTGCCTACTTGCGCGTACTGTTCACACAGCCCGGCCGCTGAGGACCCCTTTCCACATCACGATCACCGCATGAACGTAGAGAGCCTCAAGGTAGAGCGTTGCGAACTTGCTCCGCGTTGATTGGTCGAGGTGAATCGCAGACATCTTGCACTCATACTAGAGAGCCCCATTTGCCTCAAGCAGAAAAGTGGGAGAACCAGCTCAGCGCTGATTGGTCGAGGTGAATCGCTGACCAAGTTCGCAACTCTTTACCTTGAGGCTCTCTACATGAACGCATCCAAGGTGGTAAGAGAGGGGATTGACGAGTGACAGTTATTCACACTGTTGCTTACGCGTTGGACACCTCTTCTCCAGACGTATTTATACTCTAAGTATCTGAAAGGCTCTCCTATAATTGGCCCTCTTTGTCTAAAAATTTCGATATTCAGACTGACTTTTCTTCTTGCTCCATACATATGTTTCCCTTAGCAACTATTTCTTCTCATTGTGGAAAACCAGGGTACAAATATGCCTCTTTGTGGTTGTTCTCTTGAGTTTCCAGCATTTGGGTCGTATTTGAGAAGGATCCTGATGGAATTACATGCACCACTTGAGATAATATTGCGCGCACAGGTACTGAGCTTTACTCAGTGGTTACTGGAAGCTCCCGAGTGCTGTTGCGTTTTCTCTTGTATTGGTGTATTATGGTATTATGGTAGGTATAGCTCGTACAAATAGTAGCTCACTCAAGGCAATTGCATTTTCCTTCAATGGTATTAGACATGCAGACGTATTTTACGGAAGGTGCATAAGGTTGAAACTAAATCGAATGCCTCGAGGTATGCTACAGGAACAGTATCAACTACATCCGAAACTATTATATATCATGAATTTCGACATTTATGATAAAGTTCCACGGGTAACAAGGATTTTCTGAAAATTGTATACATGCACAGGAAAAACAAATACCATGAACCGCATTTGTATATCATTTGTAACAAAAGATAAACCGACTAAAATATTCTTAGATGAGATGTGCATGCTGAAAACTGATAATATGTTTTCATGTTTCAAATTGGAGATGTCCAGTGCAAAATAATTGGATGATATTTTTTTCGGAAATATTAGCTTGTTGATTGGAATTTAAACTACCTTATGTCGACCCGTTCGGAGTTGAGAAGACTCAAGGGAAGCGTGGGGATCTGTCTGTCCACAGTGACAGCGTTACTACTTGAATGTGATCTCGAAAGAACTCGCAGGCGGATAAGAAGAAGACTCGAAAGAATCTGTTAAATTGAATGAGATGAAGGATTTTAGGAAAAGAATTTTAATTTTATAAAGATTTCATGTTCCTAATTAGAGATGTCCAGTACAAAACAATTGGATTTTTTTCAGTGTATTAGCACAAAGAGTCTTGACTCATAGTCGGTTGATTTGAATCAGCCAGATTTGGTAGATCCAGATTCAAAAAAATTGTCGGAAAGCAGGAGGCTGTCACGATTATTATGATTATAGTCCCCAACTTTTCTCTGCGAAAGAAATCAGAAACTGCGGCGCTGATCGACTTTCGCCCAATTGTTGATTTGAATATCAAATAAGAATCGAACGATATCTTCTAATTTTATCAGAATCCATTAACGGTTTCGCTTCAAAATTTTCCCAATTTATTACTCTTCATCACAAAGGAACACATTTTTTCATAACGGTGAAAAAATTAATCTCTCTCTCATCTTTAACCAAAAATGAAAAAAATGAAAAGAGAATTACCTTTCGAAGGAAAGAATAATTTGTCACCTAAAAATAGAATTTCTCAAAAAGTTTGCGAATTTTCAACAAAACAGCTGAATTTTTAATTCAAAAAGACAAATTTTCATTCAAATTGTTGAATTTTCAGTTGATGAAATTAATTTTCCACCGGACTGATGAAATTTCAGGTGAAATGACGAATCTTCAAGTGGAATAGATGTATTTCATGCGAAAAAGATTGATTTTCACCCATAAAGATTAATTATCGACGAAAAATACGAATTTTCCTCAAAGTCCATAAATTCTCAAACAAATAATTTTTTTTTTAATCAATGTTCAAATAAATAGTCGAACTTTCATCACAAAAATATCAATTGATTCCGAAAGAAATAATTACATTTTCAACCAGAGGTAAATTTTGTATAAAAATAGTGCACCTTCAACAAAAAATTTAATTTCCAATGAATAACATTTTACCAAGTAGTTGATTTTTGAACTAAAACAGGGTGGATTCGCATTAAACAATTTAAGTAAGTTTTTCTATTATAATTTAGAAATATTTCTTCTGCAAAATACTATTTCTACTCTAAAAACTTCTTGAAGAAATTTCTTCATTAGAAATTGAGAAGAGAGGACTTTCAAATTGTGACGAATTTTGAATAATAATTCTCCCCTAGAATTCCCCGCCCTTAAATGGAAACAATGATAATTTAATTTAATTTAATTCAATTTAATCACCTGTTCCGAGTCATATAAATATGAAGAATGCAAATAAAACGTGTTAAATACATTCTTCTAGAAAGATAGAGAAGGCAATCCTTTCGTTTGCTTGAGCTATCATCAATTCGATTATCAAACTTGAGTCAGCTCAAAAAATTCACAGAGCAAATAATTTGCAAAAGGTTTTTCATATGATATACTACTGGCGTAGCCTTTTTTGTTGATTTGACAATGTTGTTCTGTCGCAAATTCAAATTCAAATGAAAAATTTGCCGAAATGCAATCAGCGCCACAGTTTCACATTTTACCCGCTGAGTCAAGTTGGGAACCATCTATCTATATCAGAGATGTCCAATGCGAAAGCAACGGGGTAAATAACTGTCACTCGTCAATCCCTTCCCTTCCAAGCTTCGACGCGTTCATGCGGTGATGGCGATGTGGAAAGGGGTCCTCGGCGACCGGGCTGTGTGAACATTGCGCGCAAGTAGACGTGGTCAGGCGTAGTCAACGAAGCCCGTGGCGAAACGAGAATAGATTTCTCGATGAAGCGCTCAGAGAAGGGAAAGAAAGGAGAAGCGCGCAAACCTTGCGTCGGACACCTCTCGTCTATAGGATACAATGGGGCTGTCCATAAATTGCATAACGCTATTTTAGACAGACTGACTAGAAAAGTTTGTTATGATAGCGTTACGGAGTGACAGAGAAGAATTTCCAAAATGTGACGTAAGATTTTTCAAAAATGAAATTGAGAGATTAGCAACATAACTGAGCAAGTGAGCATTGTGTGTCTGCTTAACTCGGCTCAAGCTCATTCTCCGCCGTTACCTGATATCTATTCATTCATTTATAATTTTATAAATAATATAATATTACATTATTTTTCTCATAGGAAACAGAGAAGCGAATCTGCAGACGTTGCAGCTGGTTTATAATTTATCTGCTGCTATTGGCTCCCATCGGAGTCAAGTTTGGATTCGACGTGCGGCTGCGGTTTCGTGATGTTTTTTGTCCTTCACAGGTTCCCTCTCTACTTGGTGGGTGCCTATCACCACTACGTAGCGCGTCCCCAGGTTGCGGATAGAGGAAAGGCCCCTGAGGTTAAACACCCCTGAGGTTAA